>PVJA010006373.1:0-73634 GCA_004027025.1 Myocastor coypus
CAAAACAAAACAAAACAGATTTCCTGTGAACTGATTTGCTAAATCAGTACCCTTAGTTCTAGACAGATGATGGTGGAGCTGCCCTGTGCTTGGGAAGCTGCCAGAGGCCAAGACTCCCAGATGTCATCTTTCCTACCTCAGCCCTAGACAACAGACTTCTGAACCCAGACAGCTTGGGAGTCTGCACCCCACATGCTCACCCCCCCACCCCCGTGACAAATATCTCCTTGATAAGAAGTTTGTGAGTTGGAGTCCTGGTTCAGCAAGGGAATCTCACTAGTGCACAGCCCCTTGGGGGCTCAGTTGTGGCCTGGCTCAGAATCCTCTCTGAAAGGTGGAGAGTCCTCCCTGGGCCCTGCATGAGGCCTGCCTGGCCTTGCTCAAGCCCTCCTAGCTGTGGAATGAAGTGGGGAATAAGCTGGGCTCAGTCCTGCTTTCCTGGACTCACAGTCCATTGGTGGGCAGCTGTGTGACAGATGAGAAGCCACCTTGTTTAGGGGTCAGTTCTTGGGGCAGCATGCTAGAGCTGGCCCAGAGCAGTGAATTGCCAGTTTTAGGGGTGAATGGGGATGGGATGGCCAGGTGGAAGGAGCATGGGTTTGTTGTGGGTGAGGATAGTCTGGGTAGAGTCTCCAGGGGCTGGCTCAGAGTTGGCCCAGGGCCCAGAAGGGCTGCAGGAGCTGAGGCTCTGTCCTAGAGCCAGGAGAAGCTGGCAGCTTGACTGAGGCAGTACAGACTTGAATGGGGTGGGAGAGGATGGCCAGGGACCTTCCTGGAAGTTGTGTCTGCTACTTCACAGACCCCTGTGGGCAGCCCCAGAGCCTTGGAGATCTAGCAGGGCAGGAGGCTGGTGGAGAAAACAATTTGGGGTTCTAGTAAGCCGAGAAATTGGGGCTTACCCTGTTCCCAACAGCAGTACCAAGCAGGCATCACTGATGTCCTCTGAGAAATAGTGCTGGGGCTCATGCCAGGGATAGACTAGGGAGGCCCTGGTGTGGGTCCAGGCGTGTGGCAGTTTCCAAAACCCAGGCTGAAGGCTTGGCTGGAACTCTGGCCAAGAGGAAAAGCAAGTGATACAGACAAAGTTGGAGGAATGACCTGGAGCTGTGGTAGGGACCTGGGGCAGGGAAAGTCCCCTAACCTTAGCCAAAGAACTGTCCCTACCCACTGCACCTTATGTTGGCTGTCCTGCCCAGCTTCCAGACTAATCTCTTGGCTGGTTGTGGGAATGAAGACATTCCAGAAATTCCTTTTTCTTAAAACAAAAAAGCAAAACAAAGCAAAACAAAACAAACTAAAATCCAGAACAGTTTTTCCTTGGTCAGTTAGGGATAGCATTGGGACAGGCTGGGTCTGCAACTGCTGCATCCTATGAAAGCTTGAGATCCATGAAAGGGACCAAAGACCCATGGGGCCCTGTTTGACAGTGCAGCACTCCCAATATATATGCGTGGCAAGGGGCTTCTCATTGACAGGTCCCATCCTTTTGTCTGTAGGATAGGGACAGTATACACTTCTGGGGGTATGTAAGGGTCAGTGAGGGTGGGGACCTCTGGTGTGAGGAGGAGAAAGGACAGAATGGGTCACAGAGGTAGGGTTGCAGTCTGACAATGAGGTGTGCAGCAGCTCATGACCCCCCATGTTTTTTGTGAACCCCAGGGACAGGGCTGGAGCATACAGAATAGCATACCTTATAACGCTCCAGCCCTGCACCAGGGGACAAATAAGACATCTCATGCCAGCACCTCTCCTGTGCCTTGTAATACCAAGTGTCTGTGTCCACACCAGGATTATAGACTAGGATCTTCTGTTGGGCCCCTTGAGGCTGGTGTGGACACAGACACTTGGCATTACAAGGCATACGAGAGATGCTGGCATTATACTAAAGTTTACCCTGCAAGGAGGTAACTTGCCTTTTAGATATGCCATCCTCAGGAAAGGTCAGACCAGACCTGTCCCTGTGGCCCAGGAAAAGGGCCCCGTAGCAATGAGTGGTGGGAGATATCTTATTTGTCCCTCCCTGTGGGCAAGACAGGTCATTGTTACTGGAGTCAGGGATGACCAGTATTCCAGAGGGTAACTTGCTAAGCTGGCAGGACACAGTTGTGGATCATTCTACTCTGCTTCACTCTAAGAGGAGTCTATACCAGGGTCTTCAGCAACACCGCAGAAGCTGCCTTCCTGAAGCAATGCCCTCCCCCCATGGTTACCTCTTAGGTACTCAGCATCGCTGAGATTCAGGTAGGTGATGGATCTGCGGAGGAGAGGGGCCAGCTTGTCAGCCAGTTGCCCAGTTCGCAGACTCAGTGGCTGCAGCAGGGGATCTGATGCCCACACCTTCTGTGCACCTCGGAGCTGTACTGGGGAGCAGAGGTCATCGATCACCAGCTGTCTAGCCATGAGCTCCTCTGCCTGAAGCCAGGCCTTGTGGGCTGATCTAATGAAGTGTAGGGGTCAGGGAGGTAGAAGGTGGTAGCTGAGAGCTTGGCATCTGCAGGTGGGCTGGGGATACTCCTGACTGATATTTTTTGGTTGGGTGACCAGAAAAAGTCATCGAATTTTCCTCCATTTCTGTTTTTGTCTGTAAAATGAGGACAGTGTGTCAATGCTTCTCTGATCTGGCTTTGGGAGGATTAAGCGAACTAATGTATGAAGATTTAACATTACCTATTGCACAAAGCAAGCCCCTGATGAGCTGTGGGTCTGCAGAGACTAGGAGTCTGCTGTCCTGGGGGATGAGGGAGCCTTTGCTCTCGGGGTCAGTGCCCAGTCATCTACCACTGAAAGTATTTGTATGGATCCCTGAAAATAATGTGGGCCCGTGACTCAGTGTCTGCTATGCCCAGTTGGAAGGTTGGCTCTGGGAGATTGAAACTGCTAATTATTTCTAGAGGAGTATGAGGGCAGAGCTGTGTGATGTGAGGGGACCCTGGTGCACTTCTGCCCTCCCCATAGTCCTGGCTTGGAGCAGAACAGGCCTGGAGGGTAGGGTAGGATCTTGGTGCTTTTAGGATGCTACCTGCAGAGCAGAGATGCAGAAAGGATGTGTGGTCGCCTTGTGCCTGCAAGGAGAAAGACAGAGATGCCCACTGCTCAAGCCCAGGCTGACAAAAAATAGGGTTTCTGAACAGGACATGATGATGCATACCTGTAGTTCTAGCACTCTGGGAAGCTGAGTCAGGAGGATCACAAGTTTGAGCCCAGTGTGGGCAGGTTACTACCTTGGAGAGAACTTGTCTCAAAATAAAAAATAAAAAGGTCTTGGGATGTATGCAGTTCAGTATAAAGTCTCTGGTTTAATCCCAATTTACCCCCCCCATCCCCCTCAAAAAAAGAGGCCTCAGTTGCTTTGGTGAGGGTGGCTTGCAGAAGTGGCTCTTTGAATAGGTGCTAGTGTCTCCAGCCTGCCTTGGCCTGTCTCCAACCATCTCTTTAAGGATCTTACATCTGTCAAGGCTAAACAAACACTGTGCCCTGTTCTCAGGACCTCCAGGTGCCTTTGGCAGGCCATGAAGGAAGCCAGGAAGGAACTCAGGGCTTTGGTATTGTTTCCACTATCCGTACACAGGAGGAGCAGCCTTTCCATAAATACCACTAAAAGGGCTCCCCTGCCTCTTGTTTGTGGCGTGTCAGATGGCAACTGCCAAATGGATCACTTCCTTCTCCGAATATAATTTTCAAATCTTTTCTCATGTTGCCTTTAAATCCTTCCTACTTCTAAAACATTTGATAACACCTGGCTGAGCCCTACACATTAGAAAATGTAGCCCCCTCCTCCCTTCCCTCAGAACCAAAGCAGCCTATTCTATGCCAGATTGTCAGGTCCCAGGGGTCAGAGCAGGGCAGGGGACATGGCCCAGAACTTGTTTTCCCACTGGCCGTCTGGGCCACAGGCAAACTTACCTTCCAGCACCTGAAACCCCACCACACCATCCAGGTTGATTTCAGGCAGCCGCTCCTCCAGGAACATGGTGGCTCTCTCTAGTGCAGACAGGATCAGGCCCGCGAGGCTGGCCTTGCCCTCTGTGTTGTCCAGTTGGGAGAGTGAGGAGGGCTGCAGTGACAGCGAGGGCAGCAGTAGGAGAAAGAGCACCAGCCCTGGCCTGGCCATGGCTGATTTTCTGGTCATACTGATCACACCCTGCAGCCTGAGGAGTAATCTGCTGAGTGCCTTGACCCGCCCCCTGCCCATCCCCTTCCTTGCAGGCCTGGCAGGGCTCCCCAGTAGCCTGCCTGGCCTGGGTAGAGAGCTCTGGGCAAGGTGGCTCCTGGGGACAGAAGGCTTGGGGGTGGTCAGAATCAGGCCAGTCCTGGACACAGAGGCCAGTGGCCTCCCAGTGGGAAGAGGAACTCCCCCTGTCCTTCTTGTCTCAGGTTCTCCACTAGTGATTTGGAAATGTCACTTGCAACTTAGAAATCCAAAAACCTTCCACAGTAAAGTTGGAAAAGAAGCTGGGAGCAAACTCACTGGTGGCCGCATCTCTCTAGCCTCCTTGGAGGGCCACTATTCAGTGGAAATAGAATTAAGCCACGTAAGTGAGCCATCTGGGCGTTTCAAAATTTTCTACTAGCCACATAAAAAAAAAAACAAAAAAAACAAAACAAAACAAAAAAAACAATGTCTGCAGTCTCAGTAGTGAAAGAGGCTGAGGGAGTAGGATCACACTTATGGGTCTCTCCTGGGCAACTGAGTTAGATACTGTCTCAAAAACAAAACAAAACAAAACAACAGATCCAGGGAGATAGCTCAGCAGTGTAAGCGCCTGCTTGTAAGCACAAGGTCTCAAGTTTGATCCTCAGTACTGAGAAAAAAAAGAAAAAAGAAAAAAGAAAAAGAAAGGGCTGGGAATATAGCTCAGTGGTAGAGGGTCCCAGTACCACCCACACCCACACCCATACCAACATCCTCACCCACCCATGCACACCCGCCCTCACAAATAAGTGAAATGATCTTATCTGACATCAGTATACATAATACCATCCAACATGTAATCAATAGAAAGATGATTAATTTTTCACGTGACATTATTTTTTCCCATGGTGAGGGACAATGAAGGAAGGCTTGTGTCAGTTTCTTGAGAGGATCTTCAGTCTTCACCATCATCCTAGATGTCATCTTTTGGTTTCCAGTGTGGACCTTCAACCTTCTATTGCAGACTCTTGAGCTTTCTGATATGGACTCAAATGGGACCCTACACTAGCTCTAGGTCTTTGACTGGATCCTTTGGGTCTCCAGTGTGTAGACAGACCTTTTGCCCTCTTCCACACCGGAATCTGTGGGGTCCATTGCTGGCTAATCTCGTACATTCTTCTATATTTGTATATCTTGCATTAAATGTTTCTCTAGTAAATACTGATTGATACAAGTGCGCTCATTGTTTCTGTTTTAACATTTGGATCTTTGGTCCATTTTTATTTCAGTTTAGTCATGGTGAGGGATATGGATCTGGATTTAATCTTCTGCATATAAGTAGCCAGTTTTCCCATCACTATTTATTAAAAAGGCTGTTTTTCCTCCAATATGTTTCTGGTGCCTTTTCCAAAGATCATATAACCAAATGCACTTGGGATTGTTTCTGCATCCTCTCTTCTGTTCCACTGACCCACATGTCTGTTTTTGTGCCAGTATCATGCTGTTTTTATCACTAGAGCCTTGTCATGTAACTTGAAGTCTGGGCTTGTGCTGCCTCCTGCTCTGCTCTTATCACTCAGGATTGCTTTGCTATTCTGGGTCTCTTCCAGTTCCATATGAATTTTAGGATTGTTTTCTCTAGTCTTGTGAGGAGTTTTGTTGGTATTTTGATTTGAGTTGCATGAAATCTGTGTATCAGCTTTGAATATGGTTATTTTGACAGTATTGATGCTGCCTATTCAGGAGCAGGGGCTATGCTTCCATTTTCTGGTGTGCTGTTTGATCTCCTTTCTCAGAGTGCTACAGAAGTCTTTCACTTCCTTGATTAGATTACTTCTAAGGTATTTCATTTTTCTTGATGCTATTGTCAAATGTGTTATTCTCCAATTTCTCTCTTGATGAGTTTATTATTGATGTACAAGGATGTTGTGGACTTTTGTGTGTTGACGTGTATCCTGCCACATTTCTGAATTTGGCTATTAATTGTAGAAGTCTATTTTTTTAAGTGTGTAGGACAGTTTCATTAAAATTCCCTACTGAAAAGTTTAACTTCCTCATAATTATTTGAAAATTCATAGCATGCATCACAAAATGTTGCTAATTATGAAAAATGTAAAATTACAGTAATTTCTTTTTGTAATTGTTATATCAATATCCATATTTATTTATTCTCTATTAAATTCAATTTTAATTATCTGATTCTGAGTTTGAAGTAGCTTCATAGTTGTTCTTTTGCTAGGGAGATGGTATGGTTCTGACATATTCAATTAGAGAAGGAAATATATTGTTCCCTCACTTGACACACAAGCTTGAAAAAAGTCAACCTTTTTTGGTGATAAAAATACAGTTCTTTTGTGAGCATGGATACAATGCAAGGAATCTGTTTCTTTGCATGAGAAGTGGAATCAAGGGAAAAGGATTCAAATTCTTTTGCTACCTTGTGGTTAACCCAAGTAAGAATGTGCATAAACTCCAGCTTGTGTGTGGATAATTTCAGCATAGCACATAGTGACTGAATGAACCAGGATCCATCCTTTGAATTTCTCCAGGAATAGTAACCTGGGGCTGTGGAATATGCATACAGACAGTCGGCCTCTACTGGTGTTTTCTGGCACACTATGTCATCATCAGAACCACTGTCTGTCTCAATACCACAGTCCAGTTCTGTACCCCAGCCAGCCAGAATAACAGGTTTTCCGGCTAGACTTCTTTAAAGATTGCCCCTGAAAAACTTTGTTAATCTTTGTAGGTCAGTGGGTCCATTTGTCCCAAAAATTATTCCTTCTTCACCATGGCTTAGAATTACACAAATAAAGCTGGCAGTTTTGCTATGGTCTTCATCTTTTTTTTTTTTTTCAGGACTGGAGTTTGAACTCATGACCTTGCACTTGCCAGGTAGGCACTAGTGCCACGGAGCTATCTCCCCAGCTCCTACGGTCTTCTTTAGAAACATCGTACATCAACTCCATAATTTATTCACTGGTAAGATCATTTTTATTTCTTGTTTCATATTTCAAGTTCATAAATGTTTCTCTGATGTTTGCTACATCTACATCTGGACCAGATAGAGCTGTAATTACAGTACTTTTATGAAAGTTCTTCTAACTAATTATTATACATAGATTCATTTTGGATAATCCATTTTGTATCTACTATCCGAGAATATTCCAGAGTCCACTGATTTACCTCCATATATGATCTTTGTGTCTAAATTTTTAATAGATTTTGCATCCACTGAGTTTTCAGTATTCTCGATGGTTACTTTAAAAACTCTCAGCTCAGCCAGATGCAGTGCCATTTCCAGAAGTCTTTTTTTTTTTTTCAGGATTGGGGTTTGAACTCCATAACCTTGCACTTGCCAGGTAGGCGCTTGTGCCATGGAACTACCTCCCCAGCCCCCTCCAGAAGTCCTTTGATTAACTCTTTAGGCCTTCTATGTAGAGGATCATATTGTTCTCCAATAATAATAATTTAATTTCTTCCTTTCCTACATGTATTCCTTTTATTTAGTCTTCTTGCCTGGTTGTGCTAGCTGTTTTAAGCATGATTTTGAACAGGGGTGGTGATAATAGACCTCTTTGTCTTGTTTCTGATTTTGGAGGGAAAACTTAGTTTCTCTCTATTTAATATGATGTTGGCAGATTTGTGACAGATGGCTTTTATTAGATTGCAATAAGGCCTGTCTATACCTATTTGTTTCAGGTTTAAAAAAATCATCAATGTATATTGGGCTTTGTTAATTACTCTTTATGTATCCATTGAGATGATCATGTAGTTTTTGTCCTTAATTGTGTTTTATGTGATGTATTTCATTTATTGATTTCTTACGTTGAACCACCCTTGTAGCCCTGGAGTAAAGCTTACTTGGTCATGACATATAATCTTTTTTCTAGCTTGCTGTATTTTTAAAATTTCTGCCAGTATTTCACTGAGGATTTTTTAAATCTATGTTCATTAAAGATATTCACCTGTATTTCTCTTCTTTGGTTGGATTTTAGTCTAGACTTGGAGTCAGGGTAATGCCAGCTTCTAGAATGACTTTGGGAGCATTGGTGCCACATCTTCCCTCAAGTTCTTGCAGAGTTCAGCACTGGGTTCAATTTGAGCTGGGCATTTTCTTAATTCTGATTCAGAAAATTTTAATTAAAAATTACTACTTTAATTTTATTGCCTATTATTGGATTATTCAGGGTTTTAAAAAATTCTGATTTGGTAATTCATATGTATCTAGAATTACCCATTTCTTCTAAACTCTCCAGTTTACTAGCACGCAGTTTTGTGAAGTAGTTGCTAATAATCTTGATTTTCTCCTTTTGATGATTCCCTTTCCCTTTTACTCAATTTCGTGCTTGAATTGGTATGTTCATTCTATTAGACATTTTGTCATTGCCAGCCTCTTATCTCTCTCTAAGATATCCACGAGAATTTTTGGAGTGCTAGTTTGGCGATCATGAATTTCTTCAGGTGGCCTTTATCACAAAATTTCTTATTTCATCATCAATTTTAGAAGTTAGCTTTGCAGGATGTATCAGTCTGGGTTGGAAGTTGTTTTCTTTTATGGATTGAAATGCTTCACTCTAAGGCTCCTAGCCTTTAAGTTTGGTGATGAGAAATTGCTGTAATTATACTAGACTTAACTGTATAAGCAATTTATTGATGTTCTTTGTCAGTATTTAGCAAGCTTGTTTTCCTGTATTGGACTTTTGGGATTTGACTAAAATGCTCCATGAAGAGATCCTTTTCTGATCATGGCTCTGTGGGATTATATATGCTTCAGTTATATGTGTGTTAAAGTCTTTTCCCACATTTAGAAAACTTTCTGTGGTTATTTCAGCAAACAGGTTTTTAGAGGCCATTTGTTCTGTCTTGTCATTTCTCACTAAATCCAAATACCATACCATATTTGTGACAAAGTTGTATACAACTTTTTCAGATTTATGAATGAATCTCTGACTTTTGAATATTGTCCTGGAATGGAACTCATTCACAAGCTGCTGTAATCTTAGTCTTCTTTGCATCATCTAGCAAATGCTGGGTGTAAGGCAACTATTATTAATTGGACACCTAAAGCAGTCCTGTCTTCTAACTCTGTCCCTTCTAGTTCTGACACTTCTAACACTAGTTCTACTTCCCATAAAATTTCTAATTTCCTGATTTTTTTGTTTGGTACCCTTCTATGCACTCTAATCCTTTTCCTTCCTTCCTTCCTTCCTTCCTTCCTTCCTTCCTTCCTTCCTTCCTTCCTTCCGTTTTTTTTTGTCTTTTTGAGACAGGGTCTTGCTATGCAGCTCAGGATGGCTTTGAGCTCACTTTTTGTAGCCCAGACTGGTATCAAACTTGCATTGATCCTCCTGCCTCAGCCCCTGAAGTGCTAGGATTACAGCTGTGTGCCTCTACAGTCCAGCCTCTAATCCATTTCTGTGCTTGACATTGATGTCTTATATCATTTTTCTTAAATCAGGTAGCTTTTTTTTTCAGTGTTCTCTGCACAATTACTGATCCTTATGCTTATTAGTTCCATTATCTATTTTGTTATATTTTCTCTGAGCTCACCAAGTGCCTCATTGATTTGTATTTTCAAAGGATTGTATTATCCTTTTGAATGACTCAGCTATGAAGCTTTTGATTTCATCCCCTTTGATCCTCATGGATCAGCTTTGGGGGAGTTGGGAGGTCTTGGAGGTATTTTGTTGCCTTGTTTTCTTGCGTTTCTAGTTTTTGTTTGATTGATTTCTTTTTTTTTGCTGGTACTTGCAGGCTGATTATAGTGGAAAGCTTTGTTGCTAGTATTGAAATCTCTGTAGTTTATGTCTGCTCTTCTAACTATAGGCTCTTGACTCTGTCCCAGAATCCAGTCACCTTCATTTATTTGGGACGTGAGGCTGCAGTGTATTTGACCCAGTATTCATTTCTCCTGGAATATGGCACAGTATTGTTAATGACACAAAGGTAATCCAGATACTGGCATATAGAGAAAACAAATTAATAGCAATAACTATGTCAGCTTGGCTACAGTCATAATATCAGCAACAATAATAGTGTCAAAGACAAAGTGGATATTGACCTACCCTACTATATAACTTACTTTTCTCATCACTGAGAGAAATACCTGAGGCCCAAACATAAAGGAGGAAAGGTTTATTTCAACTCACAGTTTGTAGAGGTTTCAGCTTGTCAGCTAGCTCCAAGGCAGGGTGGCATGGTAGAGCGACGTCACAGAGGAGAAACCATTCATGGCAAGAAGAAGGCAGCAAAAGCAGCAAGCAGCAAGCTACAAGAGCAGCTCTCTTTCCATCCCTTATATCGTATACAGACTGCCTTCCTTAGGGTGGGTAGCACTCACACCCAGAATAAGGTACCTTTAATCCTATGGTAAGCATCACACTATGAATCAACCCCAGCGTTACATCCTTAATCTCAGCATCACACACTCTAGATCCAGCAACCTCCAAAAATCTCCATCTGTGTCCACAGGAGGCTTTGGCAGGGGGAATGTTTAGATTCAAGCCATAACATCTATGAACCAATAATGTGCCATTCTTCACCATCAAATAGTGATCTATGG
The DNA here is from genome assembly GCA_004027025.1 of Myocastor coypus. Classification (NCBI taxonomy): domain Eukaryota; kingdom Metazoa; phylum Chordata; class Mammalia; order Rodentia; family Myocastoridae; genus Myocastor; species Myocastor coypus. The sequence goes on from PVJA010006373.1 coordinate 10,698, forward strand.
CTGGGCTTGCAGCTCAGTGGCATAAGAGCATGCCTTGACAGCACAAGGTCCTGAGTTTGATCCCAAGTAGTGAACATAAAAAAAGTGATCTATGTTTATAGTATAACCATTAAGACAAAACAAATAGTGACCTATGGTAAATATTTACTAAATGGAACAACTTTAACTTCACTAACAATCGAACAGTGATCAACAGGAATAGCCTAGTGTTAGCCAGCTGTGTAAAGAGTCATAAAGCCTAATTCTAGTTATACTAGTAGAGGATGGGAGGGTGGGGAACCCAAAAATGAGAAAATTAAAATTTGAAAAAATTATCAATGAGCCGGGCGTGGTGGCACACGCCTGTAATCCCAGCACTCAGGAGGCTGAGGCAGGAGGATTGGGGCGAGTTTGAGACCAGCCTGGGCTACAAAAGTGAGCTCAAGGCCAGCTTCAACTGCATAGCGAGACCCTGTCTCAAAAAGACAAAAAAAAAAAAATTATCAATGAAAAATGAGAGAAAAGTGAGATAAGTGATCATATTGAGTTTTAAAGAGAAACTGACAATATTAGAAAACTGTTAAAGGATGAAGAAAAAAAAAGAGCAAAATAAAGAAAAAATAAATAGGAGAAAAAATGATAATGTAAAAGGGAGGAAAAACCTCAACCCTCCAAAAAAGTCAAGGAAGAAGAGAAATTAAAAAGAAAAAAAAAAAAAAACCCTAAATTTGTCTATGTTTTTAAATGAGTGGTGTTTTTCCAGTATCTACAGTCTTGGAATCTAGAAAATTACAATTTGTCCACCTAGCCTTTAGGGCCTCTGGATTTGTGAGGTGTCCTCCCTGCTTCAGAGGGCCTCAGTCCATTCACCCCAAAGTGGTAACCATATAAACTGAGGTGTGTCTTTGTTCACACTGGTAGATGAGAAAAATAATCAGCCCTCTGGTCTTTGTTGGATGTAGGCTGCAGGGCAGGGGTTCGAGCAGAGTTAAGGTCAACACTTGCCAAGCCTGGATTTTCACTATGGAGGGCAGGGCCTATGTCCTTCCTGGCCTGAGTTTGAACAGCTCAGGGGTCCGTGTCTTGCATGAATGGTCTTTAGCACTCTCCTGTGGCTATATTTTATTTTTAACCTAGCAATTATCAGAGAGTAACACTGGAATCCCTGAAGCTGCGAGCCAGGTTTGCACTTTCTCCCTGGGTCTTCTGGCCCTCCAGGTTTGCTTTCTCTTCCCTTTTACTCTGTGAATTTCCTACATGGAACATATACATGTTCAACGGAACATGTCCATTCCTGCCCAACCTCCAAGACCCTTTCCTAACTTTTAACAGCAAGAGTAGCATTCATTTGTGTAAACGAACTTTGGTTTCCCTTCTCAACATCACCATTAGATTTACAATAACAACAAGCAATACTGGGGCTTCAAGCGAAGGTGTTCACACTGTGCACTATCTTCAGTCCTTTAAAAACAGCTAAAAAGCACAAACAAAACACAAAAATCGGAAACAGTCTCCCTAAACTGCTCAGGTTGTTCTAGAACTTGGATCTTCTTAAGTAGTTGGCCACCTAGAAAGCTGGGCTTACCAACGTGAACCACCACACCTGGCTGAGATTCATCAAAATTCTTGTCTCACTGTATTTGAAATTATGTTACACTCTGAAAGAAGTTCCTAGATCCCAATAAAAAAAAAAAAAAAAAACAGTTTTATTTTGATACTGGAATCTCGCAAGCCTGTATGTTCAATTAATTCTCGGCTCCCAAAGACTGCACGCGCAGCTACCCTAAACGCTTAGAGAACTGGTCCCCGCCCTCCCACCTCTTCCGCACAGACCTTACGCACAACGTGCTGGGCCACGTATGGGGTCACGTGACAGACCGGACGGACCAAGATGGCAGCGTCCTGTGTGGCTTTGCTGTTGCTGTCTCTGTTTCTACCGCTACTGTTGCTGGGCGGGTGGAAGCGCTGGCAGCGTGGGCGCGCGGCTCGGCACGTGGTGGTTTTGGTGTTGGGCGACGTGGGCCGCAGCCCCCGTATGCAGTATCATGCCCTGTCGTTGGCTAAGTGTGGCTTCTCCGTGACCCTCCTGGGGTTCTGCAGTGAGTCCCCCAAGGTCTGGGAGGGAGGCCTCTCCGAGTGCTGACCCAGGACCTTGACTGCTCCAAGGGGCCGAGGCGGAACCGCCCCTTTGTCTTACCTCCCTGGGACCGTTCTGCCAGGCTGGAGGAGCCCGGTGCTGGTCTGGACAGCTGGTTATGATCTCACGGTTGCTGTTTGTCAGAATTGTGCTAAGTGACTCCGTTGCATGGTTTCACTTAATTCGAGGTAGTGACAAGACTGGGACTGGGAGACTCTGTTAACTACAGTCGTGTGCAGCTACCCTTGTCAGGCCGTGTCTGAGCCGACAAGCAGCGCATCTTCTCTCAGTTCTCATTCTTCAGTGCAGGCTAAATGTTTCATTTGCTGTCATGGCCAGTTTTTACCCACACTGTGCGGGCAGGAGTGTCTGCTCTTTTACTTTGCTCAGCGTTGAGGGTTAGCAATTCAAGCCCCCCTGGGAACATTGTTGCCCTTGGTCCTGTGCCTGCTATCCCAGGGTCATGTTGGAGTGGGACATCCTATGCCTGTGGTGGGGAAATTCCGTAGTTCTAGAGTCTAGATCAGTTTGGGTGCCTGCTGTGTACCAGGTCTGGTTTGAATACAGGTGAGTGAGATTTGCATCTTCCCTCTGAGCATTCCCCTAGAGTCTGGACAAAAAATTAGCCTCTGACTACTGATGAATGAAGATTTTTGAAGTGTCATTTTTCAAAAAATCACTCTTCACTATTTGGCCTAGAATTGTGGAATTACCTGACTTTAGATTACTGTGTTTAGTACATTAAAGGAGGCATTCTTATTTACAGACTCCAAGCCCCACAATGAGCTCTTGGAGAATGACAGAATTCAGATTGTGAAGTTGACAGAACTTCAGGGTCCTGCAGGTAGGACAAAGTCAATTCCAGATTCCTCTAACTCAGTTGGGTTAGTTGTAGGAAACTTCAGGAGCTGCTTTGTGGTGATAGGTGTTTTCTGACTTGCAGTTGGTCCCCGGGTTCTCCGGTATGGGGTCAAAGTTGTGCTTCAAGCAGTGTACTTGCTGTGGAAGTTGATGTGGCAGGAGCCAGCAGCCTACATTTTTCTCCAGGTATGTGTCAGCCCCTGCCTCCCTCTCTGAGAACTCCTGTTAACAGTTTTATTTTTTTTGCAGGACTGGGGTTCAAACTCATGACCTTGCACTTTCCAGGCAAGCACTTGTGCCATGGAACTATCTCCTCAGCCCCAGTTTTTTTTTTTTTTTTTTCCAGCTTTTTATAAATGTGCAAATTGGCCTGGGTGGTGTAGGTCTGGTAGACCATCTGCTTAGCATTCATAAGGTGCTAGATTTGATTCCCAGTACCACACAGAAAAACACATACATGCTAAATAAATTGCATATTAACGTGTGTATAAACTTTTACAATCATGAGTAGGAGGTTATGAGTAGAACATGTAGTTTGTGTTCATACTATTTATGGCCCACATTTACAGTGTTTTTCTGTCAGTACAGATATAGTCTTCCATTGTACTGCTTGTTTGAGTGGTGTACATGTATTACTTTTTCAGTCCTTTTCAAATACTCCAATGGTAGATTTATATTTTTATTTTTTTGTCTTTTTGAGACAGGGTCTCACTATGCAGTTCAGGCTGGCATTGAGCTCACTTTTGTAGCCCAAGCTGGTCTCAAACTCACACTGATCCTCCTTCCTCAGCCTTCCAATTTCTGGGATTATAGGCATGTACCACCACACTGACTGGCTGGCTGGCTGGCTTTCTTTTTTTGTTAATATTTTTAAACTGTATGTGTGTATGTATGTATGTATTATGTATGTATGTTATGGCTGGCTCAGCCTGCCCTGGGGGTGGGACTGGTGCAGCATATGGTGCTGGGGATCAAATTGAGGTCCCTGTGGTTACCTAAGCTTGCCTAAGCAGGCACATTAGGCCACTGAGCTATCTCACTGGCCCCAAGAGTAGATTCTTAGAGTACTTATGCTTTAGAGATGGCAAAATCTAGACCCAGAGAGGTTTTAATAAGTAGAACGTCATCATACAGCTAAGAAGAGGTGGAGGCAGGATTTGAATATAGATAGTCAATGCGATTCTAGAGCTATTGCTTTTCTTCTTCACCAATTTTTAACATCTAGAAGCACGTTTTAGTGGAGTGCACTTGAGTTCCAACATGTAATGGAGCTTATCTGTCATCTTGACAGATAACCCTAAATCTTGCTGATACTTTTTTTTTTTGGGGGGGGGGTGCTGGTACCTCATGTATGCTAGGCCAGCACCCTTACTACTTTTCCCCCCAGATCTTCCTGATTTTTGTAATCTTTACAAATGGTGCAGCTAACAGTATAATGAACATACATCTGTGTCACAGGCTCAGCTTTTTCCTTGAGATAAACTGCTGGCTGTAGAATCACTTGGTCAAAGTTTATGCTCTTTTAAAACGTTATGGTAGGAGACTAGCTAGTGTACAGTAGGGTTGAGCCCTTTCGTTCTCCATTGATGATGCCATCTTTGCCACTGCCAGTTGATATTGGAGTTTTAAAGTTTATATGCCTTTTTTTTTAAAGTTTATATGCCTTTTTTTTTTTAAAGTTTATATTCTGATCATGAAAAAGAACATATCTTTGTTCTTTTTTTTTCTTTTTGGATCAGGGCTCATTATGTAGTTGTGGTTGACCTTGAAATCACTAGTGGCCCAGGCTGGCCTCAAACTCATAGCCATCCTCCTGTCCCAACCTCCTGAGTGCCAGGATTACAGGCATGCATTGCAATGCGCAGCCTGTTCCATTTTGTGTCTCTTTAATTACAGACAACTTGAGTATTTTCCCCGCAGATCTTCCTGATTTTTGTAATTTTTACATCTGGTGCAGCTAACAGTATAATGAACATATATCTGTGTCACAGGTTCAGCTTTTTCCTTGACATAAATTACTCTTTTACCAAGAGCTGCATAAGGGCCTGCGAGATAGCTCAGCAGACTAAGTGCTTGCTTAAGCAAGTGCAGGGACTGGGATTTGATCCCCAGTACCACATGCCGTGCCGGTCCTGCCCCTGGGGCGTGCTGAGCCTGTGATGGAGTCTGAATGTGGTGGCGCATGCCTGTAATCCCAGCTGCTGGGGAGGCTGAAAGCAGGAGGATCACGATGGGTCTAAACTGTATAGTGAGAGCATGTACCCTACCCCCTCACACAAAAAAGGAGCTCTATAAAGATACTTGTCTTTTTGCCATGTGTCTTTTCTCACTTGGGTTTCTGTGCACCATGGTCTGGGTTTCCTCTTTTGCAGTAAGCCTTTCTTTTCCCTAGAATCCCCCAGGCCTGCCGAGCATTTCTGTCTGCTGGCTGGTGGGCTGCCTGTGTGGAAGCAAACTGGTCATTGACTGGCACAACTATGGCTATTCCATCATGGGCCTGGTGCATGGGGCCACACACCCAGTTGTCCTGCTGGCCAAGTGGTAAGTGTCTGGGAGGAGGGTGCAGGTGCCTCCCCCAGGCTCTGTCAGGGTGAGTGGGAAGAGGAGCCTGGGGAGCAGAAATCATCACTTGTTTTGAGCCTGAGTGTAGCATCTACCTCAGTGTGCACCTCTAGCCAAAGGCTGGCAGTGGCTGTGGCTTTTACCTCTGGGGCCTTGCTTCGCTGTAGCAGCTCTTAAAAGATTCGCTTAGCACCTGTCACATGCAGGTGTCAGGCTGAGCTCTTTGTATATCTGTCCCATTTGTTTTCTACTCGCCCCCAGTCAGGGTGTCCTGTGGTCGTTGTCCTTTCCCAAATCAGGAAGACTAGGCAGAGCCTCTCGCCATGGAGGCAGTGTGAGGATTCAGCCCAGCTGTTCTATTTAAGAACTTTCTCTGCCGTTGTAGGGAAGAAAAGACTGTGATACTCTGGTGGCATTAGATACTCTTGAATCACTCTTCCCTTTCCAGTTCTCTCTTAAGACCAGGGTTCTGCCTTGGTTTGCAGCCAGTGTGTGTTTCACGGCTCTCTGACATTTATTATTTGTTTATTTTTTTCTGTCTGACATTTGTTACACCTCTTTGTACATGCTGAGAGCAAGCACGGCCTCCACAGTGATAGCACAGGGCAGGTAAGGTTTAGTTATTCAGCCTTTGTTGTATTTCTCTTTATTGTACAAAAGGCTTGGATCTCTGGCAGTGTATGCAGCTTCTTTTTGAAGCAACTGCACTTAAGCAGAAAAGTGAAGTGACAGAGGAAGGTGTGAAAAAGTAGGGTGCAGTGGAACTCAGGGTAAGAATCCTGATAGGTGGGATAACCCCATCCTGCAGCCCCTTCTGTGTGGAGGAGCATCAAGGCGTGTGGATGGCATGGTGGCATTTGGGCCCAAACAGGACTCTAGTGACCCCCATATATCTTTGCAGGTACGAGAAGCTCTTTGGGCGCATGTCCCACCTGAACCTCTGTGTGACCAATGCTATGCGGGAGGACCTGGCGGAGAACTGGTGCATCAGGTGTGGAGGGCCAGGGTGCCTGCACTCTTGAGGGTGGAGTAGGGCCCCAGGGTTATTTGAGAGCTGTACTGCCTGTTTTATCATGCTAGTGGGCTGTGTAGAAATGCCCAGAGACCAGGGATGGTCATGGTTTGGGGAAGCTAAGGGAGGCAGAGGTGATGGCGAGCTGTTTCTTTGCAAGGCAGTTTTTTTTTTTTTTTTTTTTCTCGGTACCAGGAAGTGAACTCAGGAACTTGCACTTACCAGGCAAGCACTTATTCCAGAGCTATCTCCCTGACCCTGCAAGGCAGTTTTGATGTTAGAACCCCTGTGTGCTTTCCCAAGTAATTGTAAAGGATTCTTCCTGGGTCCTCTCTTCCTTAGGCCTCTTCACCCTGCCCCCATTTCATTGCAGGGCTGTGACTGTCTATGACCAGCCAGCATCTTTTTTTAAGGAGACGCCCCTGGACCTGCAACATGAACTCTTCATGAAGCTGGGCTGCACCTACTCTCTGTTCAGGGCCCGGTGCGTCACCATCCTCAGTTGCCTTTTCTCGTGCCCTCTGCTCTCCTGGTCTCTCCCGTCTTCCTTTTTTTTTTAAAATTTTTTTTTTTTTCTTGTTTCAGAACCTTTGTTTATTCACTCATTTATTTATTTATTTATTTATTTATTTATTTATTTCTTGTTTCAGAACCTTTATTCGTCTATTCCCTCATTTTTATGGCCGGCTCAGCCCGCCCCGAGGGCAGGGCTGGCACAGCATGTGGTGCTGGGGATCCAACCGCAGTCCCTGAAGCAGCCCAAGCCTTCCCAAGCAGGCACTTTAGACCACTGAGCCATCCCGCCAGGCCCCTCCCCTGTCTTCCTGTGCAGATTGGTGACATGCTAATGCAAGAGGCAGCAAAGTAAGGCTCAGCCAGCTGTTTCTGTAGTTTTGTTGAAATACAGCTTAATCACTCTTGTCTGTAGCTGCCTGTGGCCTATAGCAGGAGAGCTAGGTTTTGTAGCAGAGACCACTTGGTCGAGGAGTGTGGTGGAGGAACACTGTTCAACCCTTAGCACCCAGGAGGCAGAGAGGGGAGGGAGGAGTCGAGGGAGATCCCCCAGCGACCCAACTCTGCAGCTACTGCACATTTAGCTATGAACTCCTAAGTGTGTCAGTCCCCCAATGATCCTAGTGCCCCCATGATGTGGTTACCTTTTCAAAGGTGAAAATGAGAGCTTTGGGAAGATGTTGTATTATTTTAATATTTTATCAGTACATGTTTATAATACATCAAGATTACATGCCTCATAGGAAGTTTGTACATGTATATAACATAATGATTCTTTTTACTTCCTTCTCTGTTCCCTCTCCTCTCTCCCTCTCTTGATCTCATTCTGGTTTTCAAAAGATCCACCTCCTTGTTTCCTGTTACCTATTTTTTATTTTGCTCTTTGTATATATTTTGGGCTTCTTACATACGAGAAATTATATGATATTTAAGCTTGAGTATCTGGTTTGTTTCACATAACATCATGGTTTCAAGGTGTTTCCGTGGGGGCCATTTTATTTTATTTTATTTTGCGGGACCAGGGTTCGAACTCATGACCTTGCACTTGCCAGGCAGGCACATGTGCCATGGAACTTGTCTCCCTGGCCCCTTCCTCTCTTTTTAATGTGGGGGCCATTTTAGATCCAGACCTCAGCAGCGCTGTCCTGGCCCATGGCCTGTTCTGCTGCCTCTGACAGATTTTCTCTTTTGCTGTAGCTCGGAACCCTCTGACCCAGCCACAGAGAGGTCGGCCTTCACGGAGAGGGATGCTCAGACCAGGGTGGTGACTCGTCTTTGCAGGCGGCCGGCTCTGCTGGTCAGCAGCACAAGCTGGACGGGTCTGTCCCTGCCACTGGGCACCTGGGGGCCATGTCCTTGTTACCCACGAGAAAGGGGTGGTGTGGGAGCTGGGGAGGAAGTGCCCTGGAAACAGACTGTGAGGCTCACTTCTCTTTTTGCAGAGGACGAGGACTTCTCTATCCTGTTGGCAGCATTGGAAAGTAGGTGTGTGGCTGGGACTGAGCCCTGGGGCTAAGCAGTGAGCTCACCTGGCCTTGCAGCCTGTGTGGCATGCAGTGTGCTCCTGACCCCAGGGCCATGGGTGAACTGGCCTGAGGATAGAACAGGTGTGGGGGGTGGGTGCAGGGCTCTGTTCCCATGGGGTAACCAAGTGATGAGGTCCTAGGTATAAAGGGCATCTCAGGCCAGTAGTCTCCCCAGGGAGCACCCTAGCCCCTGACCTTTTCTCTTCCTTCAGAGAATCCTGTGTAGGATTTCTTTATTTTAACAGAGTTTGAACAACTGGCAATGGATGGAGACAGTCTTCCTTCTTTAGTCTGTGTGATAACAGGTACTACCTAGCCACCCTCACATGTATTTGGGAAAGAACCCTTGACTGCCTGTATTTAGGTGGGGACTGTGGAGAGGATAGGGGCAGCCTTTACTGAGCCTCCCACGTGGCAGTGACTCAGCTCTCTGGGGTGGAGTTTTAAAGAGTGCTGGTGATGGAACCTAGGGCCTTGCAAATGATAGGCAAGTGCTGTATCACTGAGCTACATCCCCAGCTCCATGGTAGGATTTTCTATATCCCAGATGGGAAACTGAGGCTCAGAGGGGCCTTAGGGCAGAGCATAAAGTCTGGATTGTAATCTCAGATAGCACAAGTTCAAAGATACCAAGCTTTCTACTTTTCCAGTAGTTTCCCAGCATGTCTGTAGTTTGAAAAGCAAAGAGGCCTCAGTTCCACATAAAACTGCTTCCACAGTCACAGGGCCTAAGAGAAGCTGGAGGACTGGGCCAACAGCCCGTCCTCATCCCCTTCCTTTTGAACCTGGGTAGGCTTGGGACCCCACTGTATACTGGGTACCCTGGTGGGGAGGGAGCAGGCCTGTGTTCTCTGCACTAGGCATATTGTCCTTCTGGTTGGCACTTGTGTTTGTGTGGCCATGTGCTCAGCCTGAGGCTGCCTGGCTGCATGTGCTGGGGCTGTGTCGTGGTGGTCAGGGGGCACACCTTGCTGGGTCTTGGGATTCCTCCTGTGGTCTTTGGAAGGGAGCCTGATGAGGTGGACTTCTGGGAAGTGGTTGCTTTGTCTCATTGGGAGCCTGGGGCCAGGATTGTATGGCAGAGACAGTCCAGTGCAGTGCTTTACTCTGTGAAGGCAAAGGGCCTCTGAAGGAACATTACTCCCGCCTCATCAGCCAGAAGCATTTCCAGCGCATCCAGGTCTGCACCCCATGGTTGGAAGCTGAGGACTACCCCGTGCTTCTAGGTGAGGGGGCTGTGTTAGGGAGATACGTGTCTGTATTCAGGAGGGCCCAGGGCAAGCGGCATGCTTTTCTAAGAAGGGCCAGATGGTGCAGACTTTCCATGGTTCTATGGCATAGTCTTTGGTTTTCTTGATTACTATTAGAAGTGTTAAAGCCATTTCCAGCTTAGGCCGTCCAGCTGGCTGGGCACTGCCTTGGAGGCCAGCTGGGGCAGTGTGTTAGAAGCATCAGGTTGAAGGTCTGAGCCATTTCCAGGTGTGCTGACCCTCCTTACCTGGGGCCCAGGCTGTTTTCTGGAAGGTGCTGAGAGGGTCAAGAGCTCTGGGCCTTCACATCTTGCTTTAGCTGAGCTGGACCCTCAGTGGAAGCTTGTAGAGATTATTGCAATGAAACATGTACAACAAAATTTTCATCTTAGCCACTTCATGTGTACTTACTGGCATTCATTACACTGATGAAGCTGTGTGGTCATCATTCCCTCTGTCCAAATGTCTTTATGACCTTGACAGGAATTTTTTTCTTTTAAGCAAAGGAGAGGTGTTCCCCCTGACCCCAGCTTTATGCATGATAGGCAAGTGCTCTACCACTGAGCTTTATCCCTAGTTATTTTAAAATAAATTGTAGCTGAAAGAAAAAGTGAATCAACTTTAAGCTGGATGTGGAATACATATGTGTAGTCCCAGCACTGAGGGAGGCTAAGGCAGGAGGATCACATGTTTGAGTTCCACCAGGGAAACTTAGTAATACTATGTCTCAAAAAAGTAAGGGGCTGGGGATGTAGCTTAGCAGTAGAGAGCCCTTGGACTTCTCTCACATGTGTGAGTGTGTACACAGAAGAAAAATAAATGGAAAAGGAGTTAATTTGCATAAAAATATTGAGGCGTTTGCTGGTAGAGCTGAATGGTTGGTGGCAATTACGTAGCATCTGTCCCCGCCAGGCTGCCTTGCCACTTCTGTTTGGGTACATTGTTGGTTGGGGATGTTCTGTGATCTCCAGACTCTGAGGGAGGAGTTGCTGCGTGCATGGCTGTTACCACGTACCGTGTCCCTCCAGGGTCAGCGGACCTGGGCGTCTCTCTACACAAGTCCTCCAGTGGCCTGGACCTGCCCATGAAGGTGGTGGACATGTTCGGGTGCTGCTTGCCTGTGTGTGCTGTGAATTTCAAATGGTAGGTGTGGACTGCATCTTCCTGAGGTCAGTTTCTCAGATGTGCAGCTGGGGAATGACATAGGTAGAGCTGCACTGAGGGTCAGGACTCTTGTAGTTCATGTGACTGGGTTGAGGCCCTTGGAAAGGTAGTCTTATCTGTGAATTACCTGATCCATGGGCTTAGTCTGTGGGGATCAGAACCACAGCCTGTGGGGTTATAGCTGTTCTCAGTGTGCAGACTTTTCTCTTATTTCCTAATCCCCAATCAATACAGCATAAAACTACATTGCATTTACAGGCTATGTGGTATTATGCATCACTTAGAAAGGATTTAAGGTTTAGAGGGGGATGTGCCTAGGCTGTATGCAGGTACTGTAACATTTTAAATAAGAAATTGGTACATTGGGGGTATCCCAGAGGCTCCTAGAACAAGCCCCTATGGATACTGAGGCACCACTGTAGTTGGCTCATATGGATAGAAACACGCATGTGTTAAACGTGAGCCTCTCTTGGGCTCATAAAAGAGAATAATGGCTGGCTTTTCTGTACAGCGTGTGTGGCTTTCTCACTCCCATGTCCCTTTCAGCTGAGCCTATGTAGTGGGGTTGAGATCCATTAGAGATATGTCCTCTTCTGTGACTCATTCTCTCTGGATATTGGAAAGGGCAGTGGCCCCCAGGGGCCATGTGCCTACCTGCTCAGAGACCCACCACTGGTTGCAGGTTGAGTGTTAGATTCCTGTGTGAGCTGAGCTCAGGGTCAGTCTGCCAGTGGCCCTAGAAGGCTGTTCCCAGGGGCCTATGTTGGCCGTAGTGCAGGGCAAGCGCAGAAAAAAAGATGTAGACGTGATCCTAGAGGTACACTGTCTTTGAAGAGTAAAAGGACCAAAAGCTTCTGAGGGCTTCCTACCAGATTATGATGACACTGGGACATGTGTCCTTTCAGGTGGGCTGGCATGGTGACATGTGTCTTTCTAGAGTGACACTGGGACATGTGTCCTTCCAAATTAGGGTGACATTGGGACTTGTGTACTTGCAGGCTATTTCTGTATAAACGCTGGATCTCAGAGTCTCACTGAGTATGATATAAGATCCTTGGCCCCCATCTTTGACTTGAGTGGGGTGGGGAGCTGGGGACCACAGGGTGTGGGCTGCTCTCAGGCCTCCCTTGCTTTTTTTCAGTTTGCATGAGCTAGTAAAACATGGAGAAAATGGCCTGGTTTTCGAGGACTCGGAGGAATTGGCATCTCAGCTGCAGGTAATGTGCCTGCCCATGCTGCAGCTCAGAGGGTGTGGAATCTGTTCTCTGCCCCACCCCTGTGTCATGGTGGGACTCTGCAGAGTCTGGAGGCACCCAGAGGGAGGAGAGAAGGAGCAGAGGCCCAGAGGTGGCCTCCCTTGCTGTGGCTGCCATATATGCAGCCCTCTCATGGGCACAGGAGGGTTGGGTAAGGCCCTAACGGGGTGTGTGGAGCAGACCTCACACAGATGGACATGCTGCTCTTCAGGGAGCAAGCAGGATCACAGCATGGAGCTCTGCAGACACACAGGGGACACGTTGGAGTCTACAGAACATACTTCTTGTCACAAAAGTGAACAAACTGTCATTCTTGAAAATTGGAAAAAAAAAAAAAAAGAAAATTGAAAGATCTGGGGACATTTTTTGTAAACGTCCTGGTAACATTTCAGGCTTTGTCTTGCATCTCTTGAGAGCCATTCACCTCACTGTTACATGGAAGCAGCTGTCAGCCATCTAGACCAGTGGTTCTCAACCTGTGGGTTGTGATGCTGGTGGGGGTCGAACGACCAAAACACAGGGGTCGCCTAAAGCCATCAGAAAATGTTATTTATTTGGAATTACAGTTTGAAGTAGCCACCAAAATTATTTTTTGGTTTGGGGTCACCACAACATGAGGGACTGTATTGCGGGGTCATGGCATTAGAAAGGTTGAGAACCACTGATCTAGACAAAGGTGCTGGCTCCCATTAATACCTTTCTTACCAAGACAGGTGGGCTGGATTTGGCCTACAGGCTGCGGTTTGCTAAACCTAATGTAGGCTGTTTAGCAAAGTGCATACATGGCCTGTTCCTCCTTGGCAGGTGTGAGAACAGCAGGCTGAGGCCAGGTACACCCCAGGACACAGGGTGTGGGAGACCAGAAGACAAGCCTCTTTGAGGCAGGCAGCAGTGGGGACTTGAGGCGATGCTGACCACTACAGTGGGTATCCTGTGGCCAGAGCTGTATTGATGAGCTAACTTCTGAGCTTTACTTTCCTGTAGATGCTTTTATCCAAGTTTCCTGATCCTGCTGGCAAACTAAACTGGTTCCGGAAGAACCTCCGGGAGTCAGAGCAGCTTCAATGGCATGAGAGCTGGCAGCGGACTGTGCTCCCTTTGGTTACGGACTCCTGATCCCAGGCCGGGTGTGGTGGTGCACGCCTGTAATCCCAGCCCTCGGGAGGCTGAGGCAGAGGGATGATGTGAGTTCGAGACCAGCCTGGGCTACAAAAGTGAGCTCAAGACCAGCCTAAACTGCATAGTGAGACCCTGTCTCAAAAAAAACAAAACAAAACAAAACAAAAAAACAAAAACAAAAAACAAAACAAAACAACAACAAAAAAACGGACTCCTGATCCCACTGGTGACCAAAACTCCTGAGCAGGTTGTGTTGGGTGGTGATGTTGCAGCTGTTGTGTAGAAAATGAGGCCTCCCCAGTGCACCCTCAGCTGGCGCCTGTCCCTGTCCTTTTTGCTTTTGAGTAGCATGTCCTTCAGTGGCCAGAAGCACAGCAATGGTGCCACCTGGGGAATGACCAGGAAACTAACCAGTCTGTTGTGGCCTCTCTTCTGTTCCAGTTGTACTACTTGTTACTTCTTGTGACCCCTCCGGCTTCTCTTTCGTGTCTGGCTTTCTGTCTTCTCCCAGCTGTATTGAGCTCTTAGCCCCAGTGCTGCCTGTAAGTGGTGCCCCGTTGCTCTAAGCCAGAGAGACATCACACGTCTTGGCTTGGAGAAGGGCTGAGTGTGCAGGCTGGGGATAAATATACACTTGGTAAATGTACATGTATATCTGTACAAACAAAATACCTGTCTTTGAGCCAAACTATGTTCCTGCTGGGTGGTGATAGTGGAAGGCAGCTATGCTCACCACTGTACCACCAATGCAGACAGGGTGGTGATAATGAACTACAGCTGTGGACAGAAAGGGGCCACCCACACACTTGGTTTGTATTTCATTAGAATAGGTTGGGGTTCCTCGTTTGGAATTTAACATTCTTCTAACACTCAAGTTCAGTGAAAATTTTACCACCTTTTCTACATGAAAAACTCTTCCCACGATACTGATTTAATTTTCTTTTTTATGTATTTAGTACAGGGATTACAAGGTCTCACTACACAGATTAGACTCATAGTGATCCTTGTTTTCAGCTTCCCAAGCACTGGGATTATAGACCTGCGCCACTGTGCCCAGTCTCAGTTGCTGTCTCGGTGTGCTCCAGGGGTGAGGCCGGCATGCACGCTGGGGTGATTTAATTTTTATAACAATTCTCTGAACCGTTGGTGAGATCTATAGTCTGAGCTTCAGGATCGATGTTTCTGAGTGCTCTTCATATGGGAATAGCTTCCGCTCGTGAGGAGGCAGTGCTTCCCACTGGATCCCGGCTTGGCCTGGAAACAAGCATATTTCTCTGAGGATGGAGGTGTTGTGAACAAGCAGGCATCCAGGAGCCCAGGGAAGTTAGGACAGGCTGCACCTGTGGCTGTGTATGTAGTGGTTTGCTTGGGTCATAGATTTCTGGGCCCGCCTGGAATGGCAGCTCCAAGATAGGACCAGCAGTCTGTGGACATTAGACACCAAGGTGTGGCCACATCCCACCCTGCCTGTCTGGGTTCCTTGCTGCTCTCCTCTCTCTGCTCAGTCCATTGGTATGGGAGAGGCGCCGAGAAGCAAACCTTCATCTGCCTGATGTCTCTGTCAGTGTTCCTCCCAAAGGCCAGAGGGGCTCATGTTATCTGTATGCACACAAACTTGAGATGCTCACCAGGATGCTTTCTTAACATAGTTTTGTTACAGATGAAAAGTTAGCATTTATAAAAATGAAATAGTATGGTATAAAGGCATGCAAGTGTCTGATCCCACCATCCAAGTGTAACATGTATATTCTAGAAATTCCCTTGGCTTTAGTAATGTAAAGACAAACTGGTTTTTCTGCAGAGCTGGAGATTGCACCCAGGGCCTTGTGCCTGCCAGACAAGTGTTCTACCCCTGCTGTATTCCCTCCCCCATGGAAAGACAGTGAATAAAAAATAGGCTTCTATGTACTGTTTGACACTTCTTTTTTTTTCTTTCCCACTTAAAATACACTTCTGGTACTTACTATCTTCCTGCATGAGCACTCAAAGAATGTCACTCTGTCAGGGCTTTACATCATCCCCTGTGAGTGCTGGGAGCTCTTTTGTTTGCTGCATGATTAATGTGTGTGTCCCTTGCAGTTGTGCATCTGGGTGGACCTCCACTCCCTGCAGAGCCTGTGGACAGCTGGGAGAGGTTTTGCTGTGGGGCCAGGAGGGACAGCTCTGTCCTGCACTGGGTTCTAAATGCCCTGGTTGGCCTGGTGTGCTCTTGACTGTGGGGAGGTGGGTTTGTGTGGGTTGTCTGGCTGGAGTCCATGTGGGCTTTGTGGTGTGGTCCCCTAGCTTCCCTGTGTCCAGTGTCTTCTAGGTGAGACAGGGTGATGGCTGGGCTCCACCTAAATGTGGTGGCTGACAGGTGACAGTGTCTGAGGATGGTGCCTGGCCCACTGGTTCCATTTTAGGGTTGTGCAAATAGTAGGCCCCTTAGCCCTTCTCCACAGCTTTCCCTGCTGTCCTTATAGGGTGCTCATGATCACAGTTCCCGCATTGTCACAAGTGCCCTGTGTGCTGAGTGCAGGCTGAGTGTGACTGAGGCTGCATATCTGAAATGATGTTGCCATGTGGCAGATGAAGAAAGATGAATGCATGCAGGGGTGATGAGGGGATCCACCTCTTAGGCCTGTGCTGTTATCTTAATGGGCCAGAACCTTTCCTAACTTCGATGCCAACTGGCATCTCCTCAACCTCCATCTTACAGATGAGCAAATAGGCCCTGCAGCTTATGAAACCAGAAACACATCTAGGCTTCAAAAACCTCCAAAAAGGGCTGGGGAGATAGCTTAGCAGTCTAAGCACCTTTCTGGCAAGCACAGAGACCCATCAGGCATGGCGACACATGCCTGCAATGCTCGTGCTGGGGAGACTGAGATAGGAGAATCATTATGAGTTAGAGCTGTGTGGTATATCCTGTATCCAATAAATAAATAAATTTAAACAAAATACTTAAAAAAAATCTGGGATCACTGGTGTGAGGCCCCCTGGTCACCTGCTCAGCTGCCCCCCATTCGCTTGCTTACTGGCCCTCCCTCTGCCTAGATTCTGGGTACTTGTGTGAGTTGGGGTCTTGGCTTTTTCCTAAGGCTTCCTTTGACTTTCCTGATTCCTGCTTTACTGGAGCCCTCATGGTACAGCAGTGGCCTGCAGGTCTGGGGCTCACCTAGCTCAGTGGTAAATAGCTGGCATGTCTCTGGGTTGCGCACAGTGAAGGCCACGTAGACGTCAGGAGCTTGGTCTCTGTGGCAGGCAGCAAGCCTCTGCAGGACTCCAACCAGTGAGAGGATCACCTCTGGGCAATACAGCACATCTACAGGGAAATGCCTGTGTTACTCAAAAGGCTACCCATTTGGATTCAGAATCAAATAACCAGGTTTCTTCAGCTGCAGATCCTTCAGCTGCAGCACAGCCCAGGTTTCCCACACCTGTCAACCAGGGAACATGCTGTCTGCCTGACTGCCATAGGGGATGCAGGGCCGGACACTGAGCACTGCTGAGTGGGAAGGGGAAAGATGGGGCCTGTGGTGGCCCACTGTCTCTGAAAGATAAAGGCCTGGATCTAGAATTGAGAGGTGCAGTCGGGAAGCCAGGGCCATGACACAGTGATGACCCTGGTCTCTGTCACAGACAGCAGATCAGCCAGCACTGACAGGAAGGGGCCATTTAGTTCTTGTTCCCTGACTTGACTCCTGTAGTCTCACCATGGCCAGGCTCAGGTCTGGGTTTTGGCAACTGGCAATGAGCTAGACATAGGCTTGGGAGACTCATGCTGCTCTGAGACCCTGGAATGACCCAGAGTGGTTGTGGCCAGTGCCAGCCAGCATCTGAGGCCTGGGTGATGGCACAGTCTATGGGATCCCAGCAGAGAAATGATGGCATCTTGCGTTAGGGGTGAGCAGGGCTGGTGTGTGGCTCATATGTCCCATGGGAACTGGATGTTAATGGAGTGTCCTCTTGGGATGCAGAGGTACATGGGGTTGGCCTGGGTGCAGCTAGGTGAGGGATGAGACTGGTTTGGTACCCTGGACTTATACTGTCCATTTCAGGCCTTCTTTGGGCAGGGTCCTTCTGGTGAGTGGGCTTGTCACCAGACAGGGACTGTGGCTTCAGGACATTCAGGAAGCACCTAAGCTCTGATGTCACCTAAAGGCCCTTGCGGTTCACACCTCAACGTCCTATCCCTAAGCCCAGACCTACAAGGCAGCCCCATGCTCAACCTGCTGGACTGGGCATTACCTGCTGCGATAACAACATCGGGATGGAAGACAGAGAGCTGAGGGACAGTAGCGGCCTCCCAGTCCAGCTGGGCCACCATCACCAGGGGTCTCTCTGCATCAGTGACGGCATCTGGCTCTAATGAGAGGCCATTAAGCAGCATGTTTCCTCGGAGCTGCTCAAGGACCCGACTGTGACAGTCACTGAAGATGTACGCTTTGGGGTGGCACATCTTGCAAATAGCCAGACCTGTGAGGCCGGCGCCACTGCCCAGCTCAAGGATAGTCCTGTGTGGGAGAAAGGGGGTCTATGTCTGTGGCCATGCCAGGGCCCACCCACCTGAGTGGCCTGTCCTGTGTGCCAACGTTACCTGTGAGTGAAAACTGCTGGGTTCTTGATGGCCCATTCTGCGAGGTATAGGGCAGCGTCCCACGTGACCAGTCCTGTGGTGCCATGGGACACGATAGCCATGCTTTCACAGAGTGTGAGTGGGGTTCCTGAAGGCTGTGCCGAGAGTTGGCAGAATTAACCAAGTGACATGGAAGTGGGCAGAGTAAGTCCTACAGGTCAGGTTGGCTAGCTAAGCAAACTGGTACATCCACATTGGGGCGCACTCCACAGTACTGCACAGGACACACACATCAACCTGGTGGCTCTCATGCTGAAGGCAAGCGGCAGCCACTCTCAGGTCACAAGCTGTGTGGTTCTGTCCATCTAACATCCTTAAATCACACAAATGGAGAGATAGCCTGAGGAGAGGAGGATGTGTGTCTCATACCAGCAAATAGCTCCGGTAGCACTGGGTAGACTCTGCAGTGGTCAGGACCTCTGCCATCGCCTCATACAGCTCGTCCAAAGGCTCTGTGTGGACAGCCTCGTGCTGGTGGACAGGGTGAAACTTCAGCTCAAAGGCCCAAGCTGACCATCCCACACAATACCAAGACTGCCTGCATATCTTTGCTCTCATCTGTGAACAGGGCTGTATGATTTTCACATCTCTGGTGCTGGTATTGGAATCCAAGGCCTTGTGCATATGAGGCATATGTGTGAATACTGAGCCCAATTTGCCCTCAGCCCAATTTCTACAAAACTCAGAAGGCTACTGGGATGAACAGAAGGCGCCCAGCATATAAATATTCCTTGTTAGAGGAAGCAAGGGGGCATCTCAAAGAAAGGTAGAGAGGGGTTAGGGTAGCATGATCTAAGGCAGCACACACATCCCACGAGAACTACCAGGGACAGCTATGGCAATCGTTGGACCTGGCAGAAGCCACCAGGATGTATTGTAGGATGTGGGTTTCCACCCCGTGTCACACCCTCTGTGGGGAAGTACAGGACTAATTTAATAACTGACCCCTTCTTCAGGTTCTAGGAGGACCATAAAGGTGGAGTCTGGGGGTAGAAGGGACAAAGGAGCAAGGATTTTCTGTGTGTTAAGTCCAGTGAGGTGTGGCCTGTTTAGTGGTTGGTGAGGCAGATCTGCTACCAGCCATGGAGGAATCCCATTTCTATCGGTATGAATCCAGTAGGCCTCACCTGTGACAGTATGGACAAGAGCCAGCCAGGAACTCAGCAGGGAGAATTTACTGAGGAAACTCCTTAGAAAAGGTAATGTAAAAGCATGGACTTCCAGCAGGAACCTGGGAGCTACCTAGACAGTGGTTGAGAGCAGGGCACTGCCAGACCCAACTGGGTTGGGAGAAAGCAGGGATGAGGTGGGCTTTCAGCACTCGGGGTCAGGGCATGCTGGTGGCAGAAGGGGACCTCAGAGGAGATGCAGCTGCTGCAAAGAGCCTTGTCCTCTCCATGCCTGCCCTGTCCTGGTACCTGTTGGTCAAAGCACTTAGCAGCTGGCTGCCTCACAGGGGTTGGGAAGAGTGTGAGTTGTGAGGTGAAGCCCAATCAGGATCCTACATATAGTCAGCTCTGGACAGAAAGGGCCCCCACTGACCTTTCTAATGAGCTCCGAGAGAAAGCATCGGGTGTACTTCATTGAGGGTGGGTGCCGAACACACACAGGATGCTTCACAGTCTGTGGTGAAGGACACAAAAGGTTGTCCTAAATGTCCTGTGAGCTATGAGACTGATGGGTAAAACCAGTTACCAGTGCCTTAGCAGAGATGTGCAGAGACACAGGATTATCACATGCATCTGCAGGACCAAGTCTTGAGGTATGAGCTCTTCCTGAAAATGTCGTCACCCCATTAGGACTCTGCATCTGCAGATCAGCTCCCCGCTCCAGGGTGGCCAGTGGGAGCTGGGTCTATAGGACAAGCATTAGAGAACCTGGTTCTGCCAGAAAGAGCAGTGCCCACCAGTGGGCACCAAGTCCATCTGGGACCTGCCCTCCTGGAGTGCCAGCCCCAGGCTGAGGAACAAGGTCAGACATGAGGGAGAACCAAATGGGACCAAGAACAGGGCTTCTCTGGGATAGAGAGGGGCACGTGGTTCTCAGGACTGAGGCTTCAATTGAAACCTCAACAAACCAAGGACAGGAGTACTGAGTTCTAGACAGCAGCAGAACCAAGGGGCAAGCACTAAAACAGAATGCATGGCATTCTGGTCAAGGGGGTGGAGGGCAATGGGACTGAGGGAGAGGCAGGGTGCTGCATGGGATGGGGGAAATACAGACTTTTCCATGGACCATAGAATACATATGCAACTCCCAGGGGCTATCTAGTTGGCCTGGATTAGGATTCATTTATTTCCAACTTTACAGGTTTAACTGACAAGTAACTATATTATCATATTACTTTGTAGTGTAAGGATTGAGGCCAGGGAGCACTAAACTCCGCCCATAGCTTCTATTTTACTTTTTTAGAGAGTCTCCAGAAATTGCCCAGGCTGGCCTCAAATTTGGGGTTTAAGCCTCAGTACTCATTTATTTAGGTTTTAAAGTGGCTCTCTGTTGTTTATGCTCTCCAGGTCTGGGTGTGCTGCTCTGGGTGGAAATCACTAGGCTGCAAGACCAAAACCTCAGACTCATCCTCATTCATGGTCTTGACCAGCTATACCACTCTCAAGTCTCTCCATGCTCTGGTCTTGTCTTTTCTAGGTTAACTCACCAGTCAGGAATTCTTGACCTGGGCTCCTTGGACAGCAATGGTAGCAGGCTATGAACGTCTATGCCTCCTCTGAATTTGTATGAAAGCCTTCTTCTGGCCATTTCTTTCTTGGGAGGGTGTGGTAGTTGATACATTGTGTCAACTTGAGGAAGCAGATTCAGGGCTGTGAGGCCCCATCCTGCACGATGTGGAGGGCCTGCCCTGGGATGTGATTAGTCCCACTCTGGGGTATGATTGGTTCTACCCTACGGCCTGACAGGCCACCCTAGAGTGACTCAAAACACAAAAAGTATATCAAAAGGAGTTGAGGACAACTTTGTGAGGCCATCCTGTTGTGCCCCATTTCCTTGGAGAAGTCCTGGTCTTTGGAGGAGCTGGATCTTCGCAGCTGTGCCACTTAGCTCTAATCTTCACAGTGGAGCGCTGGCATAGAATCTGGAAGAGAGGCTTGATGGATGCCACAGCTCCTCCTCTGTTCTTCATTGTTTTTTACTGCCATAAACTGCTGTTATCTGCCTCGGAGCCAGTGGAGTATAAACTGAAACCTCCACAAACTGTGAGCTAAATAAACCTTTCCTTCCTTCATTTTGAGTGTCGGGTATTTGTCCCAGCAATGAGTAAAAAGTAACTAAGATAGAGGGAGATCACAGCTTTCACCTTTCAGAAGGCTTATGACACTTAAGAAAGTTAAAGTCCAGGATGTTTTTTGATCTGCCCTTGGCCCACATGGCCCAGTCAGCATGAGAGCAAGCCAGGCTGGGTGTCAGTCCTGTCTCTACCCCACAAACCCCACCTCCACCAAGCCAGAGTCGGTCTATGTCCTAGAGACATGAGAGGGCAAGACAGGCCTCCTTATTTTTGCTGTCAGTGCAGAGAAGTACACCTGTTATCTCTGTTTTCATTGTGGATGGTTTAGAAACACTCCCTAGCTTCCATTCTTTCATGCATATTTTTGTATATTTTGATATCTTTGTATCTAGTTGTCCCCTCTAAGCTAAGCCTCATGTACATCACAGAGCTGTCAAGCACCGAGCTTGAGGGGCGGGGCTAGAGGACCGGGGCGGGACTAGAGGGGCAGGGTCAGGGAGATGCCAAACTGTTAAACTGACAGTATGCCCCCCCCTAGTGGCCTAGTGGCCTGTTAAGAGGTATGGAGTGGATTATTCTGGACACATTAGCACCCCAGCCTCTCTTCCAGACCCTATAGAGTGGGGGCAGTGTCTTGAAACTTCCAGCAACTGTGAGCTAAATAAACCTTTCCTTCCCTAAGCTTATGTGTCAGGTATTTGTCCCAGCAATGAGAGAAGAGTAACTAAGGCAATCTTCATCCAAGAAAACAGAAGAGCCAGAGTTATCTGAGGGACTGACACCAACCCATGGCCAACATGGACACAGATGGTTTTGTTCTCTAAATGTGGATGTCCTTGAGGGACACAGGTACACCTGTGGCTCCTCTGCCAGGTATTCATAGGCAAGAGGAGGGCCTGGTTATTCATCCCAGTGATTCTGCAGCTCTTACCTTCTGCAAAACTTCCTGCAGCAGATCAGAATCTGGTGATTCCTTTAATTTCTCTTCCAGTGTCTATTTGGATGAGAAAAAGATGAGAGAGAGAGAGAGATGAGAGATGAGAGAGAGAGAGAGAGAGAGAGAGAGAGAGAGAGAGAGAGAGAGAGAGAGAGGAGGGAACATTAAACATGCAGTGAAGATGCTGGCAAAGTGCTAAGTAGAAGCTGTGGGAAGCCAGAGCCCGATCTTTGGATGTCACAGGCTACACACTAGGCTGAGTCGAGGAGGAAGGTCAGAAGGCTGACTCTTGGTTTATAGTTTCCCTGGCTGCTCAGGGGCCACCACCTGTGTCACAGAGCAGCTTTTGGCTGAACGATGAGCTAGGAATGAGGAGCCATAGCATCAAGGCTCACAGGTTTGCCTGGCACCTGACACCTGGGTTAAACTTAAGAGACTCAGAATGTGCAGATGCTAGGCCCAGCTATGCTGTTCTCTTCCTGGAGCACAGCAGGCTCCAGGCAGACTGTCTTAGCCGAGATGCAGGGCAAGCCACTTTTCTCCAAGGGTACTCACCACGCTCCTAAAAGGCCCTTCATGCCCCAGCCACCCTGTCATACTCCACTCCAGCCACACTGGCTCCCTTTTTGCTCCTTAGGCTTGGCAGGCTTGTTTCTACCACAGGGCCTTCGCCCTTCCTGCATTATTGTGGACATCTCAGCTCAAATGCTGCCTTTCTGGGAGGCCTTCTCAGACTCCCTTATTTGGTGAGTGTCCCCAGTTGCTTCATTTACCATTTCTCTGTGTTACTGGCTTTTTGGCTGCTCATCTCTTGCCATTTTCTGGTTTATTTGTTCTCTAGTATTCTTATCTGAGTAGCACCTCATCTGTAATGGATACTGCTGACCCAGGTGTCTGGCTCCCTGAAGGCATTCAGTGAATGCTGGGCAACTGAGTAATAACACTGGTGAGGTGTGGATCCAAGGACTTTTGTACTGAGGTAATCCTGACAACAGCCCTGTGAGGTAGATATCATTATACCTGCCATTTTGCTAATTAAAAATAATAGTCCAGAGAGATCTAGTCACTTGTCTAAGGTCACACAGCATGTATGGGGTTGGCTCAGATTAAAGCAAAGTTGTTTTCCAGGCCTGCACTGTCATCTACAGCACTCTGCTCTTTCCTTCACCAAATAATCTCTCTGCTCAGCCTAAGTGATAATCTAGACCTTACCTCTTGGTTGTTTGGGCGAGCCTAAGTAAGCACATTAATATAGATACATGAACAATGACATCTGATTGAATCAAGACCTCTGGATGCTACTACGGTTTCCATTATGAGCTAAAAATACACATATTCCTCTTGACCAGTGCTGAATGTTTTTATGTGGATGAAATAACACAAAGGGCTGACCAGGGAGGAATATGTATCCAAACTGACGAGTCAGTAAGCTTACCGTACATGAATTATAGACAAGGCATGGTTCACCCTCCACGGACACAAAAGACCACTCGCCGGGACTAGAACGCGGGTCCGCAGGGCGTGTGCATGTGGCGCCCATCAGAGTTCTTTCTCCCATCAGGTTACCTCTGACAGGGTGTTGCCCATGCCTGACACGAGTGATGGCGCTATGAGCTGATCCCGGCACTCAATACAGCGTGGTTGTTCCTTTCACAGTAGGCAAGGCAGTTGCGCGCCAATGACCAAGGTGATCAATTGACTAGACGACTATGGAAGTGATCGTCCATGGTCATAACATGCACATGACCCACGACCCTTAAAGCCCTACGGAAAAGGACAGCGGGAGGAAATTTTCCTCCTTTGCTCTGGGAGCCGACTGAAAGTGCGGGAGGTGCGGGAGGGCCCCAATTCCCGCTCCAGAGGTCTGCCCTGCACCTCCCGCTCGCCGGGTATCGCCGCGCGCACCCCGCACCTGCCAGGGGAAGGAGCGCAGAGGACGGGCCGCCAGGAAGCGGCGCTCGAAACTCCGAAGTAGAAGCACGTTCCTCGAAGCTTCCTCTGGCGCCATGGCGGGGCGGGGCCAGCGTTGCCGAGAGACGTGCGGAAGCGGGGAGGAGCTGAGGCTTAGGGAGGGGCCAGGGAGAGATCGTCAGGGGGCGTGGTTGTGGGCGGAACCAATTGCCAGAACGTGCTCGGGGCGGGGCTGGGATGAGGGACTCGCCCGTGAGGCGGGGTGGGGCGGGCGAGGTTCTCGTCCAGAGGCGGGGTGGGAGTAGAAGCGGGCCTTAAGTCGAGGCCAAGGCCAGGCAAGAGACAGGGCTCAGAAGGTGGGTCTTGGTGGGGGTCGTAAACTCGGTGTTAGGGAGTAGACAGGCACCGCTCCCATGGGTGGGGTCTGGGCCCAAGAGGTGGGGCTTAGGGACCCGCCCTGTAGCGCCCCGCTGTGGGACGCGGCGGAAGGCGCACGCTCTCTTATCTAGTTTGTCACTGGAAAGGTCTTTCCTTCAGCCAAATGGTTATTAAGCACCTATTGTAGCACTGATAGTACTGGCACTATAACAGTGGGAAAAAGCAGATCTGGTTCCGCCCTCTAGGGACTTGGCCTCGTTGGTGAAGTGGACAAATAAGCAGTTATCGTAAAGTACAATAGCAATATCTGCCGTGAAGGTGAACGCACAAAACTAAGACAATTTCCAGTCGTATTTTGATTCTTTAGGGGAAGGAATTCGAAGCGAGCCGGGGAGTTGGCTCCTGGGGGTGACTAAGTGAATTGGGGCTGAGGAAAGTGGGAGGAGAAAAACAGTTATTTCAAGTCAAAGTTGGTGTTTTGAGTTGAAAGGCAGGGCACCTAGCAACCTAGAGGTGTTGCCCCTGGAATTTTCAATGTTTTCCAGATCTAACGTGGTTCCTTAGCAAATCTCTTGGAAAACTCCATTTAGAAGAGTCCTGAGCTCATTTGTTAAATGCGCTTGCAGAAGGTAGATTAGGGGGCAGATTAAATATCATTACCTCCTGCAGATGAGAAACTCTTGAGCCATGCTTAGCTATGAGAACTAGAGGAAAATTAATTCTAATCGAATGCCAGTGTTCTGTTGTTCCTCTGCAGAACCAAGTGAACACAGAGCAGACACCCCTTCATCTTTTACTCTCTGAATGCTGATGATTTAAAGAGAGTGGAGTGTGGTTTTACATAGAATGAACAGTTTGTTTCAGAAATTCACAAATACTCTTAGTGAGCTGGGTCTTGTTGGTTCAGAGCTTGGGCAGGAGCACAGGCTTTCGTTTACTGTTTTGGGCAGCTCTGTGCCTGCATAGATAATACAAGCTGATGGAAACGGGCTAGGCACACTCATAAACCCTGGCATCTATTAACTTACATATTAGTTGTTAATTACCATTTCTCTCTGGGAAAAAAAAAATGCATGCACAGTTGGTACCATAGCAGGAACACATGATGTTCTCCTAAGATATTAATAAACCTGGGCTGGTTCAATGTTTCTTGGTGTCACAGAAAGCAGCAGGATTGGACCACAGAGCCAACCTGGGCACTGTAAGGTTCCTTCCTTTGGCACAAAAGAAATCCAAGAGAAAGTAAAGAAATCCTTTAAGAGAAGCAAGGGCGCTTGCAGAGGAGGTAGACCTGCAAAGAATTTATCTGGCTAGGTTGAGGGTGGAGTTTGTATGGGTGGTACTGTGTTGTCTTCTTCTTCCTCCTCTTCCTCCCCCACTCCTCTTTTTTTGGTGGTAACAGGAATTGAACTCAGGACCCTGTGCTTGCCAGGCAGGCGCTTATTCCATTTAGTGATTTCCCCAACCTTGGTACTGTGTGTTGTAACAGGTGCTGATTGAATATAGCTTGGCAAGGGGCCAAGGGAAGTTTGTCTAGGGCCAGCTCGTCATTGGCTGTGGTATCTCCATGCCTTGCTGACCTGCAGCCATGGTTACCTAGCTGAACTTTGCATGGTGTAGACCCAAAAGACACAACAGAAGACCTCTTATCTTGTAGTGTGGGCTGTCATGAGGAACAAAGGTCACATGTCTTAGGTCTGAATCTGGATGAGTCAAGTCACTGAAGGAAACTTTAAGGCCCTGTGGACTTATAGGAATCAGGTATATATGACAATTAGGATTGTCATGTACAATGCAAGTAACAAGTCCAGCTGATACTGATCTGGACAGAGAGACATAGGGCATATCTTGTGGTCTTACCTTTTACAAGAGGGAGTATGTATATGAACTAGATGAATGATTCAAATTCTGAATTTGAGAACTTTTATAATATAATAACCTAACATATTTTAGCTGTATGGGGTAGTTGCCTTTTAGAAATTATACTATAGGCATGGTTGTTCAATCAGTACAGTGAAGTTCTTCCTTTATTTCTCCTATGGCTAATGGTTTCTGTAAAAAAAAAAAAGAAGGACCAATTGATTTCTTTCTGAAATGTTGCTTCAGGGTATAGAAACCTTTACAGGTCATGTTTCAACTTACAGAAAAACTTTATAGTTCAAGTATAAATTGCATTAAGTGTGGGCTCTATAATGAAATGTAAGGTCAAATAAAGTTCCAACTTTTCTTAGGCTGTTTCTAGTGCTCAGCACCTGTCCCCCACTCCCAATCAAGACAGGTGCTATGTTAAAGTGTAGTCAGATTGAGTATAAAATAGAACACAGGAAGCTCAATCTAATGATTCAACTATGGACACACAGAAGGAGATGCACCAGGACCATGTAACACTTTGGTTGGCGGCAGGGCTAGTGTTAGGGGTCGAATCATATCTCCTAAGAAGATAAATTGGAAAGCTTAATCCCTGGTTCCTAGGAATGTCAACTTATTTGGAAATAAGGTCTTTGCAGATGTAACTAAGTTAAAATTAAGCCATACTAGGTTAGAGGGGACCCTAAGTATAATATCTGGGGTCTTCTTTTTTGGGGGTGATGGTAGTGCTGAGCTATATCCTATGCCCTTTTTTATTTTGAGACAGGGGTCTCATTAAGTTGCCTAGGCTTAGGCTCAAACTTGTGATCTTCCTGTCTGCAGCTTCCTGGGTAGCTGTGATCTGAGGCATGTGCCACCATGCCTGGCTTTCTGGTGTCCTCTCTTTATAAGAGAGGACATGCTATGGGAAATTAAAGACACAAGAAATGACTTTATAGTGATCTTGGAGGTAGATTTTGAAGCTACAAGCCAAGAAAACCAAGGATTTCCAATGACACCAGAAGCTAGAAGAAACAAGGTTGCCACCTTGATTTTAGTCTTCCACTTTCATGTCTCTAAGATAATAAAATTCTGTTGCTGCAAGCCACCTAGTCACTAAAGCCTTAGGAAAGAAGTACAGCTGTGTAATTTTTGTATCCAGCACACAGGAACAACGTAGGGTCTTTGTTAAATACTGAAGAGTTTGAGCTTCCACTGGCACAGCCATTGCAGTGCATGGAGTGCCATAGAGACAACACTGGGGTGAGTGAGAGCCAGACAGGCACTTGGGAACTCTGTTCCCTGCTGAGGAAAACAAGTCAACATGGGCAAAGGTGATCCTAAGAAGTCAAGAGGCAAAGTGTCATCTTACACATTCTTTGTGCAAACTTGCTGAGAGGAGCACAAGAAGAAGCACTCAGGTGCTTCTGTTAGTGTCTCAGGGTTTTCTTTTTTTTTTTTTGTCTTATTGAGACAGGGTCTCGCTATGCAATTGAGGCTGGCCTTGAGCTCACTTTTGTAGCCCAGGCTGGTCTCGAACTCGCATTGATCCTCCTGCCTCAGCCTCCCAAGTGCTGGGATTACAGGCGTGCGCCACCACGCCCGGCTCTTAGGGTTTTCTGAGAAGTGCTCAGAGAGGCGGCAAAGGTGGACAAGGCTCATTATGAAAAACAAATGAAAACTTACACTCCTCCTAAAGGAGAAACAAAAAAGTTCAAGGATCCCAGTGTGCCCAAGAGGCCTCCTTTGGCCTTCTTCTGATTCTGTTTTGAGGATTGCTCCAAAATCAGTGGAGAACATACTGGCCTCTCCATTGGTGATGTCACAAGGAAACTAGAGAAATGTGGACTAATACTGCAGCAGATGACAAACAGCCATATGAAAAGAAGGCTACCAAGCTAAAGGAAAAGTATTAAAAGGACATTGCTGCCTACCTGGCTAAAGGAAAACCTGCTACCGCAAAAAAGGGAGTTGTCAAGACTGAAAAAGCAAGAAAAAGAAGGAAAAGGTGGAAGATGAAGAGGATGATGATGAATAACTTGGTTCTAGTGCAGTTTTTTTTGTTGTTGTTGTTTATAAGGTATTTAATCGTCCTATACAACTCACTCCTTTTGAAGAAAAAAATTGAAATGTATAGCTTTACAGCCATGTAAGATTTCTTTTAAAACTGTACAGTGTATTTTTTGGGGCTATAGTTAACACACTATCAAATGTGTCTTTAGATAGTCACATCCTGGTGGTATTTTCCCTAACCTTCCTGGGTGCAGTATAGGGGTTGTACACTGGCATGGAAATTTAAAGCAGGTTCTTGGTGCACAGCAAAAATTATATATGGGGGCAGTAGTTTTTATCTTCAGTTGTCTCTGATGCAGCCTATATGAAATAATTGTTCTGTTAACTGAATACCACTCTACAATTGCAAAAAAAAAATGTTGCAGCTGTTTTGTTGACATTCCAAATGCTTCTAAATAAATATAATTTTTAAAAATTGAAAAATCAAGAATTTTCAGATGGTGACAGCAGAGTAGCAAACCACTCTGGGGACTGTACTGGCATGTGCCTGTTGCCAACCTGGGAAGCTGTCCCTGGCTATTGGGCTCTCCCAGTGCCACCTCCTAGCTGTATGTAGGCTGTAATTGCAGCAGGTGATTTCAATGCATGGACCTGTGAGCACGCTGAGTCCAGTCTCAGAGTTACAGAGAGCAGGTTTTCTCTGAGTCTCTTGTCTTGTCTAAAAGGTCAATTTAAATTGTCTAATGTCAGATGTTCTTGGTCCCCTGGAAGTTTCCTATCCAGGCACAAGTGAATATTAATTATGGAAATGAAATGTACATTTAGCCCAAGAAAGTGCTCACCACCGAGAACTCTCAGAGGGCAAGTTATTGAAAGCCAATTTACTAAATGATCTCCTCACCAAATGGTCCATTTGCCTAACGACCACTCTATCAAATGACCAATTTACTAAAAGTCAATTTGCTGAAAATCGGTTTATAGGATGCCCTGCTTACAAGTGACTGACACACACCTTTCTTCTCCAGGCTCCTGGCATGGGTAATGATGGGATGTTTGCAGCAAAACTAAATCTCAAAGAGAAAACAATTCTCATAATTTGGGGAATTGTTCATTCATTTAGTTTTGTGCCAAATGGGATACTTCTTATAGGCTCCTAGGAAAGCCCATGTGCATGGTTTAGAAGGAAAGAGATTTAGAGCCATTGAGATAGCTCAGCAGATTAAGTGGCTGCATAGGCAAGTGCAGGGACCAGGGTTCAATCCTTGGTACTGCATATGGCACCTGTTCTGCTCCTGGGTGGGCTGAGCCCGTGATTAAGTCTGGGTGTGGTAGCACACAACTGTAATCCCAGTACTGGAGAAGCTGGAAACAGGAGGATCACTACAAGTCCAAGCTGCATAACAAAGGGCCCAGGAGATAGCTCAGCAGAATAAGCACTGCCTGGCAAGCACAAAGTCCTGAGTTCAATCCTCAGTACAGTAAAAACAAAACAAAACCAAGTTGCATAGTGAGATCCTGTATCAAATATGTAAATTAAAAAAGGGTAGAGATTCATACCTTTTAAAGTAAATTTGTTTTAAACTTTTGATAAATCACTGGACAACATTTAAGTCTCTCCTGCAGAAGAAAAGATGGCCGGTGTTTGCAGACAATACAAAGGAAGAGTGACACAGAATGCCTTTCCTTCACATAGCTCAGATTTAGGGTTTTGGAGTCTGAAGAATTAATAATGTCATGTCAGACCTTCTATCTCTTTCTAGCGGAGAGTGGAAGGGAGGGCTTCGCTCCTGCACCATGGGCAGCTGTCTGTGTGTTCTGAGTAAGGCTGATCTCTAGCAAGAAGAGGCATCTTGGGGCACACTGTACACAATTTCCTGGGGATCAGAAGAATCACCACTGAATTCCATCTATAGAGTGCCTTCTTTCTGCCCAGAGGGCATACAGGAAACATGACTAACAAATCCAAGGATGCCCTGCTGTCTCACTGTCTGACTAGAGCTGTGGCTTTCTCAGGTTCCAAAGCCACTGGGAAACAGGACTGTTCTATTTAAATTCCTCCTCACATTAATGGGCCCCTCTTTGACACTTTTCTATCTCAGGGAAGATATATATATATCTTCCAGGATTTGAACTTACAACCTTGCACTTGCCAGGCAGGCACTTATACCACGGAGCTATCTCCCCAGTCCCAATTTGTCTGTATTGACAGTTCTCTGGCAGCTGCTTTGGTGTCTCACCCAGTGACTGGAAGGGAAATCCAGGAGCCTCTCTGCCAGGAAGCTATCCCCAAGTGCCTGCACACCAGGGCATAGGTATAGATGTATTTGAAAGTCACCACCAGATGATTCCATTTCACATCTGCCCCAGACACTCTGAATATGGTCTTCATGTCCATGTAGGTATTATTAAAACTATGATCTCCTTTGTTGAAATAAAATTCACTGAAAAAAAATAAAAGAGCCATTTTAGAGTCCAATCTTCTGAAAGAAAACTGTCCTTAAGTTAACATCATACTTAGAAGATTCTGTGAAAATATGAACTAGAGGACACTGCTTTTTGCAGTAACAGAGGGTACCAAGAAATGAAGCATCTTTAAGAAAGAGAATAAGGAAAGCTTTGCAATAGAAGCACCAAGAAGATAAACACCACATTGACAACAATAATAAACTCAAATGTATAGCACTTACCACATAGCATGGGTTGTTCTGAATACTTCAGTACTGGTTGAACCCGAGCTACAACTCCAGCACTTTCTAAATGTTGGGAGAGGGTCTTGGTAAATTACTCAGGCTAGGATCAAACTTGTGATCCTCTTACCTTAGTTTCTGAGGGTGTGGGGATTGTGACTTGCATCACCATGCTTTACAATACATAGTAAGCTCTCTAATGCTTGTAGCCTCAAAGGGTATTTTCTCTGTTTTAAAGATGAGGAAACTGAGGCACAGAGATTAAGAACCCTTTTAAAGTAGTCAGCAGAAGTTGCTGGAACAGGTAATCCAAGCCTGGGACACTGGACAATACATATATATATATATATATATATATATATATATGCACCTTGGGGTGATGGAGGGAGCTAAGACTCTAAGAATATAATTGCTTAATAAATGTTAAGTAGATTTTTTTTGTCCACTTCCTATTTCAGATGGTGGAATAATATCAGTGAAGCATTGCTTAGACATTCTTAGAACTTTAGACATTGTAACATAAGAATTGTGATGCTCTTTCCATTGGTAAGTTGATCTGATATTTGGCCTGGTGAGTATAGAAAGTCTGCTTAGCATGGGATTCTTTATCTGGTTAAAGAATGCTTTTAGCCATGCATGCTGGTATCTACTTCCAATCACAAGTCTGGGAGCATGAGGCAAGAGGATTTTGAATTCAAGTCCAGCATGGCCAACTTGACCATTTAGTGAGATCCTGTCTGAGAAGCTAAAAAAAAAAAAAAAAAGCTGGAGCTATATTTCAGGACCAAACCCTGAATTCATTTTTCAGTAAGTGCCCCACCCATCCATCTTTGAGGCCATGGAACAGCCCCTCTAGGACCAGTGCCCCAAGGATGGCTTTCTGCTCCTGAGTAGACACAAACAAGTTCCATTTCTCCTTCACATCAAGGCAGGCAGGAGGATGGGATCCTGAGGAAGTGTATCCAGGGAGAGGGTGGGGCCTATCGGGAGGAAATTAGGTTATTTGAAAGGGGCAAGGAGGTCCTGGCTCCTTCTTGAGTCCCTCCTTGCTTCTTGGCCACCATGAGAGCAGCTATGTTCTTTGTACTCCTTACCTTGATGTTCTGTCATGCCACAGCTTCAAAAGCAACACAGTCAATGGACCAAAGCCTCCAAAACTGTGAGCCAAAATCAACTTTACCTCCTTAGAAGTTGTTTACCTCAGTTATTGTGTTATAGTAACAGAAAGCTGACTACACAAGCCTTGAGACCTAGAGCAATTTCTACCTCTCTGTCGGTTTAAGAGAAAAATCAAACAGACCAGAGCACACTGTTCCCTCAGGCTATTTTGTCAGTTAATGTGGGAACACTCTTGTTTCCTTAAATGTTCCCAAGTCACCCTCCAATTCTTTAGGTACAAAGACTGTGAATCAGTTTTCCAAACAGGGTGAGTGATTGCAATATCTCCTCAGTGAGGGCTTGGGTATGGGCACAGTGTCCATCACATTTTGGGGGCCAATGAGGTAGAGGAAGAAATGCCTTAGGTAATAAATAGGTACTTTATTTTGGAGACAGGGTCTTCCTTTTTACTTCAGACTGGCCTCAAACTTGTGGTGATCCTCCTGCCTTAGCCTCCCACGTACTGTGGTTATTGGTGTTCATCACTATGCCTGACCAGCTAGGTAAATTTTTTTTTTTTTTTTTTTTTTTTTTGTAGGACCAGGGTTCGAACTCATGACCTTGCACTTGCCCAGCAGGCACTTGTGCCTCGGAGCTATCACCCCAGCCCCAAGCTAGGTAAATTTTATTGTGTAATGTTATTTCTACCAACACTGGAAAGAACCCTGTGAGTTTTCTTATAACTTTTAAACTCCAGAACAATGTAAATCCCAGAGTAAGCAGGTTGTAAACCTGAGGTCGTATTTGGCTTCTGTTTACAGCCAGGGTCCTTCATATACGTCTGGAGTGTCATCTGTTCTGTGAAGTTTCTAACACTATTTAACTTTGGTTCTGCCATGATTACTAGTCAGTACTAGCAAAGCCCTGACTACCTTATGCCTTATATGGTGATATTAGTGTCTTAAGGGCTTGTTTATTCTTATAATAGCTTCTTTTTTGGAGACCTAATCTATATGCCACATAGTTTACATATTTAAAGCACATAATTCAATGATACTTAGCATATTCAGGCTCTTGTAGCCCTGAGCATAGTCAACTTTAGGATGTTTTCAGTATCTCCAAGAGAAGCTCTATAATCATCACAGTTTCCCCCCCATATCTTCCTGACTGCTCTCACTTCCTAGCAACCACCCTGATGCTGTCTTCTTAGGTATACTGTTACGGAAATTTCACACAAATGAAGTGGTATGGCATGTAGCCTTTGTGTCTGGCTCCTTTCACTTATTACACTGTTTTCATGGTTCTTCCACATTGTAACATGTGCCAGTGCTTCAGTCCCCTATCTAACTGGGTAATAGTCCATTATGTGAATAGATCGTCTTTTTTTTTTTTTTTTTTTTTTTTTTTTTTTTTTTTTTTTTTTTTTTTTTTTTTTTTTTTTTTTTTTTTTTTTTTTTTTTTTTTTTTTTTTTTTTTTTTTTTTTTTTTTTTTTTTTTTTTTAAGATAAAATCTCTCTACAAAGTTCAGGTCTGCCTTGAAATCAGTATAGCCCAGGGTATCTTAAACTCATGGCAATCCCCCTGCTTCAGCCTCCCAAGTGCTGGGATTACAGGTGTGCACCACCACACCCAGGTCCCACCTTTTGACTTCAGTGAATGATGCAATTGTGAGCATTTGTAAGTTTTTGTGGAAATATGCTTGCTTACTTTTTGGTAGTGGAAAATGACGTTCTCTTGGGGTAATTTTGGAAAAATATTGGTGATATACACAACATGATCCAGAGTATAGGCTTGAGGTCAAAGTTCAATGTTACATTTCTGAACTGAAGTCACCTCTCAATGTGTTGTATTTTCTTCACTAAAATGAGACACAGAGCATTTATTTTATAGGGATTTTCTGGAAGGCAAGAATGAAGTAACTCCAGTTACATTTTTGGTGCCATACCAAGCATAATTTTACTAAAAGAGGTTGTTGATAATTATTATTGAAAAATGGTAACCTGGGATGGTATTCGTTGGGTGAGATGTAGGGCAAAAGTGGGGAGCACTTGGGAACTAGTAAGTGTAATTCATAGTGTCTGGCCTTGTGTGTTCCTTTTTAAATATTTATTTATTTGGTATAGGGTCTTGCTATACAGCTTGAACTCACAGTGATGCTCCTGTCTCAGCCACAAGTTCTGGGATTACAGTTGTGTGCCACCATGCCTGGTTTCAAGGGTTGGCACAACATGTGTTACTGGGGAGTGAACCTGAGTCCTGGTGCTTGCCAGGCAGGCACTTAGACCGCTGAGCTATCTTCTAGGCCCCTGGCCTTGTGTTTTACTGTTATTTTCCCAGGTGGATTTCTCTCAGTTTGAAGATGTCCTTACCTCACTGATGCTACAACCAGAGTCATCACTACTGGCAGAATCTGCTTGGGTTTAGTGAAATGAAAGCGTTCTGAAAATTCTTTCTGTTGACATTGAGGTAGGGATGTGATTTCTACAGTACCAGTGTTGTCTTGCTCTGGTTTGGGTAGGAGCATTTCCAAAGCCTCTATCTGAAACTCGACCTAGTTCCTGAGCCCAATGTAGTTTGACAAGAGAACCTCACTGACACTGGGCTTCTTATTCATGGTAGTCATGCCAGGACCTGATGTGATGTTTAGGTGCCCCATTAAGCTGTGCCCTTTGATAATTTCCATCAGGAATTTAAAGTCCTGTGTACTTGCTGAATCATCACCTTTGTGTTCTCTGTCTTAGTCCTGAGCTTGTGTCCTATGTCACCTGGTTTCCCATAGTACAGAGTGACAAGGTGA
Organism: Myocastor coypus; assembly: GCA_004027025.1. NCBI lineage: Eukaryota > Metazoa > Chordata > Mammalia > Rodentia > Myocastoridae > Myocastor > Myocastor coypus. The sequence goes on from PVJA010006373.1 coordinate 45,608, forward strand.
AATTTTCCTGAGCAAACCAGTTCATGCTGACATTAGTGTTCTCCTTCCACCCCATCTCCTTGCTCTCTGGGTGTGTAAAGAACTCCACCAGAGCCACTGCATGGACTCACTTTTGTATGTGACACCTGCCTCTGGGATAGTGGGATGACATTTTTTTTTTTTTCCCTGAAAGAGTAAGAAGAGAATTTTACTGGGCCATTTCTCCTATCTTTCTCACAATAAAGATACCTCTTGCCCACATCTCTGACCCATTCAGAGGTTTAGAAAACACACACACTTTGGAGTCAGGCTGGTTTGGATTTGATTACTGGATTCCCCAGGATCTCACAGAACCTAAAAATGTTTATCACCAGAGTTGTTATTATTCTATGTGCTACTCAGAGTAAAAATGCTGTCAATGAAACCATGACATGCCAGTGACTATGAGATGCATTCCAACTTCAGAGGTGAAAAAAAAAAGGAAGGAGTTCTTTAAAATAGCAGGAAATGGCAGTTTTAAAGTTGATAATATTACATTTTAAAACCTCTTAGTGCCTTAGTGTTTCTGTCAGATATCAAAAAGTTGAAAGGAACTTTGTGAGTATTAAATCAGATAACTTGATGAAAAAATACAGGCAGCAAATGTTCCCTTTTTGCTTCCAGGTAGGGCAAGCCACCACAAGTCTTTTTTGTTCTGTGTTGTGGATCATGAATGTGTTTCCTTGATGCATTAGTCTGTTTTCTGTTGCTCTAATAAGATACTCAAGGCAGGGTAATGTATAAGGAGGAGAGATTTACTTAGCTCACAGTTTTGGAGGCTCCAAGTCCAAAAAGTATTCTGGTTCTGGCAAGGGATCCTCTCCCTTGACTGTATGTTGGGAGGATGTTGTTATGAGAGTTTCTGTAGAAGAGATCACACAGAAGAACAAGACAGAGAGGGAGGAAGGATCAGGCTGCCTCTCACAGTAACTCACCTGTGATCTAACAGAGCCCAGCATTAGTCCACTTCCAGTGGAGCGCCCTCTGAATGTGGGGGTTCAGCCCTCATGGAGGGGGATCAGGGCAGAGCAAGGACAGAAAGAAAGAAAGAAAGACAGAATCAGGAGATCTGGACTGCTCATCCAGCAAATGGGTTTATTCTGCTTCAAGCTTATATGCAGAAAATTTTGGTCCTGTGCCCAACATTTATCCCAGTTAACTATAAGACATCTCTGGGACCAGAATAGTTTCCCAGAGCCAAGCTGATGAACAGAAGACCCTGAGTCAGCCATTGGTCCTGTTGCCCAAGCTACGGGATGAGGAAGCTGAGCATGCTGTCACATTTTATGTATCAGACTGTCTCTTCATCAAGAGCAAGCCTTTTCATTTGGGCTTTAACATCTGTACCCTAATCACTTCCCAATATGCCACTCCTCTTGAAAGATCACCTCTTCTTTACACTACCATGCTGGGAAGCAGGCATCCAACACATGCACCTTTGAGGGACAAGCCACAGCCCAATTATAGAAGCCATCCAGATCCACTCCCTGCTCTGCTGGGTCAGAGAATGCTGCTTGCCTAGAGCCTTGGTCCATACCTGCCTATGTGCCTGCCCTCTACCTGGACCCACCCATGTGCTTGACCTTGCTCCATGTTTGGGAAAAATTTAACTTCTTCTGAAGTTCTGAGGGGGGATGTGATTATGGCCTGACCAATCAGAGGACATTGTATCCCCTGCCCACGGTAACTGGTCAGCCTTGAGGATATGTCCCATCAGAGCCAATGAAATGAGACCTTGGGTCTTTTGCTGCTGGGAGGCTGCCTTGTATCCAGTATGGAGGGCTCCACAACATCTGCTCAGCTGGTTGATTTGACAAACAGAAGAAGGAGATGGTGGTTGCAGCACGCTCTGAGGCCAGACTGCCTGGCTTGAACCTTTCTCTACAGTTAGGTGCATGTTGTATAAACCCTCTGCATGTGGGTGTCCCTCTGTGGAAGGTGGGGTGATACTGCATTCTGGCATGCATGGGGGCCCACCAGTGCATGTTCACTGAGTACAGCTCTTCTGTGTCCTGTGCTGAGTGAGGGGGCATGCTTGAATGAACAGGGGCAAGGTTAGTTGTTACAGTTTCTGTTTCCTGAGAGGTCCTGGTGATAGATCTGTGACAAGCCTGCAGTCCAGAGATAGGAAAAATGAGAGCAGGGGCTCCAGCCCAGGCTGAAATGGCTGCAGCATGGGGCACTAGGTGTCTCCATCCACAGGGGGCAAGTTGCTGATGGCCATCAAACATGGCAGGATCTTGCAAAAGATCATCAGGAAACAGGGTCACTACTGAGTGTTGTCAGTGGGGCCTGGCAAAACCTTTGCCCTCATTCCTGGCCATGGACAACAAGACATGGCAGCAGATGGCAGCCAACAAGGAAAGAGCTCTACAGGCTGCCATAGGGGACATGAAGTCTCTGTCCTCTCTTCCCAGGAGGCAGAGCAGGGAACAGAGTGCGGCAGGTGTGCATGGAAGAGGAGATCTCAGATCATTCCTACGATAGACTTCTGGGCCACAGGAGGCTCTGTGACCAGAACACTGGTGAGGGAGGTGCACTGGGAGAAGAACTTGGAATAGGACATGGATTAGGGTTTTACAATGCACATAACTGACTTCTCAGACCAGAAATGAGGCTGTATTAACAACAAAAGTGATTGTAACAACACGAAAATATTCTTAAGTAACCTACTCCTTGGCAGAAACATGGTGGCTGGGTGATTTGGAGTAAAACAGTCAGAAAAAGGAAATAAGGGCACACATCCCATGTAACAGATCACCTTGTAGCAGAGCAGTTCTGCAACCAGGCTCTGCCACACAGTGGCCCTGAAGACTCTGGTTCTGTGAAGAAGTGACCTACTTGCTATGAATGTAAGCACTGTACACTCCTTGAGTGAGACCATTCATTTGTGAGTTGTTTCAGGTTACTGCCCATTTCATCTGGGTCTGGTTGCTCTGGAAATACTCTGGAGATCACTTGTATTAGGAGATTAAGGAGCAGGGATTGTGGTGGTGGGACTATGGCCATCTGGTTTGGGGAGCAGATGACTGGGGAGAACTATAAGAAAATGGCACTACCCCAAAAGCACATGGCCAGTGACTGACCAAAAAAATGTCATTTCCTTGGCTGGAGGTTGGAGGGAATAACAGGGTGGTATCATCCATACCCTGGAGCCCCTTGGGATCAGAGAGGAGCCAGTCTCCAGCAGGGACCACAGCTCACTCAGCTCCTTCCCCTATCCTGTCTGTCCTATTCCCTCATACCCACATCCTGAGGGCTTTCCCTCAGAATTCCATATGTGGAATCCTTGCCTCAGGCTCAGCTTTTAGAAGCCTTGATCATAAGACTTAATCATAAATAGCAATTATTCCATGTCTGTGGATTGGTTCTAGAACCTATCAAGTCTATTGATGCTTCAGTCCCTTGTGCAGAAGACAGTATATTTGCATATAACCTGTGCAACCCTTCCCTATTCCATAAATAATCTCTAGGTTACTTACAATATCTAGTATGATATACATATTTGCAAATAGCTGCTAAACTATACTGTTTAGGGAACGTCTTAGTTGTCTTTCTCATTGCTGAGATAAAATATCCAACTCTCAAAGTGTTTGTAGAAGTTTCAGTCTATAGCTGGCTGGCTTCAGGACTGGGTGGCTTGGAAGAAGGTCATCACAAGGAAAAACAGTCCATGGAAAAGCAGGCAGGAGAGAGGGAAGCCGTGAGCAGCTGCAGCAAGCCTGCAGCTCCAACCTTTTGGATGGTGCCATGTATACTCAGGGTAGGCTTTCCCGTTAATCACATGTGAAACTATGCTAAACCAATCAGTGAGCTAATTTCATAATCACACAGCCTTACTCTGAGCATCACACACCCTAGGTCCAGCCACCTCTGAAAAGCTCCACCTATGACTGCGTGAGTCTTTGTGGGGACTTTAGGCACAGTTATAACAGGAAATAGTGATAAGAAGAAAGTTTGTACATGCTCAGTACATGTGCAGTTGTTCTCTCCCCAAATGTATTTGCACTGAATCCAGCTGATTCTACAGATAATGGGGGAAATGCCCATCTTTAAGAAGACCTGGGAAGCTTTGCTATGCACAGGCAGGTCAGACACTGTTCTGTCCCATCGGTGATTTCATCCAATAGGATCCAGTTTTATTTTTTATGAAGCACTTCCTGCAGCCAAGATGGTCTTAATTTGTTTGCTTGTTTACCTAATTCTCTTTTTAAGGATGTGAGCTCCAGGGCTCATGTCCTGGGAACTAGGACGGGCCCAGCTCAGAGCATGGGTCATGTTGAATGAATGCACAGATCTCATTTTTTGTGTGTGGAAAATACCTAATCCTATTCTCATTTCCAGTGAACCTAGGGAAATAGTTACATATTGTTATCCTTTTCAGGTTCTAGTATCTTATTTATAACCTCTACGATAATATATTTTCATTCCTCATAATAGAAGTGCTATGGTTGCTTTAATTTTTAAGTCCTCTAATATTTATTATTGCATTTCTGATGAGCATTAGACATAATTCTCAGTTCTTAGCATTGGTGCTTTGTTTAACTTACATATTAATTGGCTTGCCCCGATATGGAATTGACTAGAAGAACAAAACTTCTAGCATTTTGTATAGCTGCCTATACATTGAAAATAGTTTCAATATTTTGAGTCAGCTGGCATTGACATTACTAGGGACTTAGGTGACCCTGAAATCCAGTTCAGTTCCTGATGTTTGCATACATGTTCCCAGCTTGAACTGATTTCTTAGTTTTGTTCTCAACACACTGCTTCTCTGAAGATGTCCCATACTGTGTCTTGGGTAACTTTGATTTTTCTTACTTGGTCTCAGAGGAATTTTAGGAGCACTGCTGCTGGGCACTGAGTGGGCATACCACCTCCTCCCCTGTGCCCATGTGCGCACACCACACTGAATTCTGTTTAATGGGAGCCACGATAATCAAAAATGCTATCTTCCAACAAATACTTCTGAGAAATAATCTGAGCACTTAATTGGATGCAAAAGAGTGGGTATTTACTATTCTACCCTTTAATTAGCATAATCAGTGTTTCCAGTAGCAATAGCAATTGGAAAATCGCTCACTTTATTAGGTTCATTATTCTTCCTTAGTGTAGTCGTGCATCAGTGCAACCATTACTCTTAAGTTGCTTCTTTAAGACAAGGGCTGATGCTTGTATAGGCAAATTCAAGCTCTTTTTTTCTTGGCTTTTTTAGGCAGGGTCTTGCTATGCAGTTCAGACTGGCCTTGAGCTCACTTTTTACCCCAGGCTGGTCTCAAGCTTGCAGTGATCCTCCTACCTCAGCCTCTGTGGTGCTAGGATCACATGCCTGTGTCACCACACCTGGCAAATCCTACCAAGCCTGTCAAACTCTTTAGAACCAATAATTTGAGGAAAGGTTTGACTAGCTGTGCATCTTGCTGGTCTCCTCCTGTGGGTGACAGAGTTCATGGCACAAAGCACATATACTTTGGTGAGACTCTTGAACAGTTCGTATGTGTGTGCAAAGTAGGTGTGGTTAAGGGAAAGACAGCTGTTTTTTCTAGCGAGTGGAGGGTGGGATGAGATAGACTTCGCATATCTGAAACTTGAAGTTAAGTTTGGCTCTTTGCTTCTCTGTGCTCCAGAGGGAATACTAATGGAAGCCAATCCTCAAGATTACATGTGCCCCACTCCAGCCCTTCCAAGGTCAGGTCATCTTGGCCATCCAGGTTGCCTAATAAAGACATGGCTTGGGCTACTATGGGGATGAGTTATCTTGCCATTAACTTTCTTTTAGGCAGAAGCTGCTGGTCCTGTCTTGCTCACCGGTGTCCAGTGTATAGGATGGGCTTTCTAGGAGAATTTGCCTAAAAGGATTGCATTTGCCCTTCCCATCCTCTCTTAGAATCCCCTCACCAGCCGCCCAACAAGGTCCTATTAGGGATCCTTACCAGCCCTGAGAAACTTCCCTCTGTTCTTGCATTTTGGGGTCCTCTCTGGGGCTCTTTGTCTCATGTTTTAAAGCTACTCTCAAGTTGATTAGCTTTCCTGTGGCTCACAGCCGTGACAGCCTGCCTCCCTCTGAGGACAGCTTGAGAACTTGGTGCAACACCTCTAATCTTGTGTAAGAACTGAGGATACTCACTGAAAACCTGGGCTTGCCCTGACTGTACCCTCTCCCTTTATACTCTGGCTGTTAGTGCAGTCCTTTTGGAATGTGGGGACAACCTGGGCAGGAGGCCCTCCAGAAGCCCCATCTTTTAAGCATCACCCATCAAAGCATCTCAATTTTTGTGGACCTCAGTGGATGCCAGCCATATCAGTGTGACTAAAGGGAACCGTTTCACTCATGTTAAAGGTTAATGCTTCAGTTCCACATAGGCCACCTGGTAGCACCTGTTTGGGGGTAAGGATGGATTTTACAGTGATGGGAATTGAGTGGCTACTCTCTGCCAAGTCTGCCCATGTGGCTCTGCCCAGAAGGCCTTGGGCCAGTTGCCTGTAACACTGTTCTCCAGGGCTGCAGCTTCCCTCCCTCTGAATGGCTTTCTGGTTACTTCCTTGGGGAGCTGGCTGGCGGCCCTGCCTCATGCCAGAGACTGCCAGTGTCCCAATGAGGTACAACAATGTGATATTCACTTGCTAAGTGGGTGTCATGTGTCACCTGGCCCTGCACCAGGTCTGTTTTGTGCCCAGCCACTTAGCAATTCAGCCAAGAGGAGAAAGGCACTCAGATTATGAATGGAACAGAAGGAAATTGATTCCCACAAGTGACAGCAGTAAGAGAAGAACCATGGATCAGAGAAATGACAAGAAAGAAGAGTGCTCCCTGCCAGTAGCCTTGTGCTAGCAAACAAGCAAGGGATCAGCAAACCCTAGGCTTTGAGTAGTGAATAAAAGAAGCTTGTCCAGGTCTCCTTTACCCCCAGGGAAATATGGCATGCACTCTTAAACTTGGGGCTAGTGTTTCAGCCACATAAATGATGTTACATTATGGTTAAGAATTGCTAGATTCTGTATCTAAATGAGTTTAAGTTCCAGCTCTATCTCTTACTAGCTGTGTCACTTTGAGAAGTCATGGCACCACTCTACCTCAGTTTACTCATCTGTTAAATAGGCACCATCACTTTACCCTTATAAATGAGTGTATGTAAACTAGTGCCTGGCATGGTGTGATATAAATGCCATTTATGGGGAGGACAAAATTTACTGGTATGGTCTGAGCTTGAAAAATTAAAAATATGACAGAGAAGGAAACAATATAGATTGTAACAGGGGGAAAAATGAACCCAGTGTAGGAAAGAGTCCTCGATGGCCCCATAATTCTAACCACTGACCCCTCGGTAGCCCCTGACTATTTGTATTATTTGGATTTAAGGAGAAATTAATTACAATAGAATGGAATTAGAAGTTGACTTCCTCAGCTGGGTGTAATGGTGCACAGCTATAATCCCAGCACTCTAGGAAGCTGAGGCAGGAACTCGGCAAGTCTCAGTCCTGTCTGAGCAGTTTAGCAACTTAGTGACACCGTGTCTCAAAACAAAAACAAAAAAGGGCTGGGGATATAGCTGTGTGTGAGGGCCTGGGTTTGAAAAAAGATCACCAATGCCTTGGTCTCATCTCAAGGGTCCCCAGCCTAATGCAGCTGGTGTAGCTAGTGGCTTCTATATGGGACAGTACGGAAGGGACATGATCACCATCACAGGCTGTTCTGTGGGAGTTCAGGGGCCAACTGAAGCCTGACTGAGGAGATCCAGCCTCCCTTGGTGAAGGAAGAGAGGCTTTTTGGGCAAACATTTAGTTCTCACACCTTCCACATATGTTTCTAGCTAATCCCTATGGCCCGTCTTGGTTACTTTTCACTTGTTGCTGGGACAAAATATCAACACCCAAAATGAAGGAAAGAAAGGTTTATTTAGCTTGCAGTTTGTGGAGGCTTCAGTGCATACTCTGCTGGCTCCAAAGCAAACAGCAGCAGTTCATGACAGCAGAAAACAACGAAGCAGGACTCCCTTCCTTCTATACTGACTGCAAAGACCTGTGCTCCACTGTAAAGATCAGAGCTCCTCTGAAATGGGGTGCAGAAGCCTTCCTCCACTCCTTTATATACCATTTTTGTGCTGAGTCACTCTGGGGTGGGGCCCCTCACGTCCCAGGGCATGAAATGACAAGTGGATCCAGCCCAGCTTCTCACATCTCAAGTTGACACAATGCATCAACCATCACAGCTGCCATGAAACAGTGACTATACAAATCTTCACTGCACAGATGGGGTGACCCAGGCACAGAGAGGAAGTTATGGCCCAGGTGACATGACTGGAAAGGATACAGCCAGCTGGGACCCTTTTTTGAGACTAAATCCACAGCCTGCATTCTGAGTTGCTTCATTTTGCTACTTCAGAGTCTGACATGCTTGTTGCAGTCTTGGAGCACAGAGATGAGGCACCAGGATCAAGGGTGGGTTTGGCGTGAAGAATAGTGCTTGGAGAAGGGAAAGAACTTCTTAAGAAGTCAGATTTAGTTGGGCATAGTGGAGCACACCTGGAGTCCCAGGTCCTTGGGAGACTGAGGCAAGATGATCACAAGTTCAAGGTGAGCTAGAGCTACATAGTGAGATCCTATCTCAAAATAAAATGTAAAAAAGGGCTGGGGGTGAAGCTCAGTGGTCCATCACTTGCCCAGCATGTGAGGGGCCCTAGACTGGGAAGGAGTGAGGGGAGGGGAAGAGAACGCAAATCTAGCAACAGGTTTCAGGGTTGGAAATTGCACACAGACCTCAGCTCTGCATGTGGTAATGAATGACCTCTGTCTCCACACCCCACTTTTTTTTTTTTTTTTTTTTTTTTTGTGGAACCAGGGATTGAACTCAGACCTTGCACTTGCCAGGCAGGCACTTGTGCTCCTGAGCTATCTGCCCGGCCCAATGAATGACCTCTGGAATCCTCTCCAGTTCGTATTCTCATCACAGCTGTGCATGTCTGAAGATGCATAAGACACTCAACTTCATGCCTAAGAACTTTTATGCTGAGCCCAAGGCAGGTAAATACACAGCCACTTATCAAAGTCATCTTGAGTCTATGAAACTTGTACTCCTGGAGGTATAACAGGCTTCTATGAGGCTCTGCCCTTGTAGAGAATTGCCTGTCGATAATACTGGATTAACTTTATTGAGCTTTTACTCTGGGCCTACCGCATTTCCTGCATATTTTATTTGATTCTCACATCAAAACTGTTAGATAAGTGCATCATTATCCCCATTTTACATTTAAGAAAACAAATGCTAAGAGAGGTGAAATAACTTGCCCAAAGTTATAGAGCTTCTAACTGGCATCCTAACATAATGACGGATGAGCAGCAAGCCCTTGGGCACCCTCCCAGGGTCTCCGACGATCCCTGTCTCTGGGTGACCCAGAAGGGAAGAACCCATTGTCCCAGCACGTGGTTTTGTTCTGGATGGCCATAAGGGAATACTCCCAGCATGTCTGATAAACGCTGTGTTGTGCATGACCCCTTGATCTTCGATTTGGCAACCTTGGGGGAAAGACTGAGGCAGGAGATCAAAATCAGGCATTCCAGATCAGCCATAAAACACTACAAGATCACATCTTAAAAAAAAAAGCTATAGGGGCCCGGCGGGATGGCTCAGTGGTCTAAAGCGCCTGCTTGGGAAAGCTTGGGAGGCTTCAGGGACCGCGGTTCGATCCCCGGCACCACATGCTGCGCCAGCCCTGCCCTCTGGGCGGGCCGAGCCGGCCATAAAAATAAGTGAATAAACAAATAAAGGTTCTGAAGCAAGAAAAGAAAAAATAAAATAAAATAAAAAATTCTTTAAAAAAAAAAAAAAAAGCTATAAAAATGGGTCTGTTTGAAAAGTATAGTGAATGTTTAAATTAGTTGACTCCCTAGCCTGTAATCCCAGCACTTGGGAGGCTGAGGCAGGAGGATTGGTGCGAGTTCGAGACCAGCCTGGGCTACAAAAGTGAGCGCAGGACCAGCCTGAACTGCATAGCAAGACCCTGTCTCAAAAAGACAAAAAAAAAAAAAAAATAAATAAATAAATTAGTTGACTCCCCCTCGCTCCTATCATTTTCTCATAACTTTATTTTTCCCAGCATCAAATTTACTTGCATGTCTTTGTCAAGTTAACAATCATAAATACAGATCAGCAGCCTGACTAATATACCCTGAAATCTAAAACACATGGAACAATTATAGTAAAGATTCACTTTTAGACACATTGCCCATGTTATGTTGCAATAACTTTTTTCCTACTTTTTGTTATTGCGTTTTTTAATTTTTGCACTTTATTTTTATATTAGGTTTTCATATAAGAGAAGTCATGTGATATGAAGACCTGTGCATGATTTTACTTCACTTAACTTTATGTTTTTAAGGTACACTTATTTTCCCACAAATGACTGAAGTTCATCATTCTTTTGGCAGGGTAAGGCTCTATTGTGTATAGACCCCACATTTCCTTGCCCTTACTAGTGGAAGAATAAGCTACTTTCAAGATTTAGCTATTATGAATTGTGCCACTATAAACATGGGTGTACATGTTCCATTGTGACATGATGACTTTATTTTTATTATTATTATTATTATTTTTTTGGGCAAGCTTTATTTATCTACGTATACACAGGGCGGTCTGAACACGCAGGAACAGAGCGCCGATATGATGACATTAATCCTTTTAGGAAGATACCTAGAAGGTAAATAACTGGGTCAAATGGAGCTTCAATGTTTAGCTTTTGAGGAGTCTTCACATAGATGTACATAGTGGTTGTAGCAGTTTAGATTCCCACCACCAATGAAAGTGAGTTCTTTTTTCCTGCAGCCTCTCCAGCACTTGTTATTGTTTGATTTCTTAATGATAGCCATTCTTGCTGGAGTAAGATGCAGTTCTAGTATTGTTTCAATTTGCATTTCTCAAATAACCAGTGATGTTGAATATTTTTTTCATGTATTTGTTAGTCATTTGTACTTCTTTTGAGAAGTATTTATTCACTTTAGATTCCCATATTAAAAAAATGTACTTGGTACAGGGTCTCATTATGTGGCTCAGACTTGTAGTGATCCTCCTATTTTCAGCCTCCTCAGCACTGGGATTACAAGCATGCATCATCACACCAGATCTCAGTGGCTGGCTCAGTATGCCTGGGGGCAAGGCCAGCCTAGCATGTGGGTACCAGGGCAGGTGCCGATTTTTTATTGGGCCTTTAAATTTGGGGGCTGTAATTTTTTTGAGCACTTTACATCTTCTAGATGGTTGGCTTTTGTCTGATGAGTGGATGGTGAAATCTATGTTCATATGTTGAACCATTGTGCATGACTGGAATGAATCCTTGATCATGATGTATGATTTGCTGCAATCCATCTGCTGGTATCTTATGCAGGGCTTTTGCAGCTATGTTCATTAAAGAGACTGACTTGTAGTTCTCTTTTTTCTGGTTGGGTTTCTTTTCTGGTTTTGGAATCAGATGCTTGCTTCCAGACATGATTTTGAGGGTACTGGTTCTCTTCCACTTTATTGAAGAGCTTAAGAAGTATTGGTGTTAAGTCTTACTCTAGTCCTCTGCCTCAGTCACAAGATCCAATCACCTTGGTTAATTTGGGAGGGGAGGACACAGTGTAATTGACCCAACAAAGAGCTCTCTGGAAATGTATTCTAGAGTTGTTACGGCCACAAGAGTAATTAATTACAAGAGTAATTTGAGTATTGGCTTATGGAGAAATAGCAACAAATATATGACCAGGGTAATAGCAGGAAATCAGCTACAGCAGTATCATCTAAGACAAATTGGACATCAATATATCATAAAAATCAATCATGTGATACCTTAACCCTGGAGAAGAAATTCATAATTGTGATGCAGACATTAAGACAACCCAGGTATTGACTTACAGCTAATATGTACTACAGGCAACAGTTGTGTTTCTGCTAGAGACAGAAGAATTGAACAATAATTGCATGGTGTTAACCATCTCAAGATTAATAAAGCTTTAGGGTTATAAGTACTATTAAAATATAGGGGTTGGGAATGGGGGAAGAAAAGAGGAAAAATTTGAAATCTTAAGCTACATGATATGAAAAAAAGGAGAGAGGAGTGGTATGAAGGATTCTAGTGGGAAACAGAATTAGCTGTAGGTAAGAGAAAAAAACTTATGAGAAAAAGAAGATAAAAGAAAAAGAGGAAAAAAAGAAATTATACATATTTGTGATTGTTATCTCTTCTTCTTGAAGTTTTCCCCTAACAAGTGTGTAATAACCTTATTTATCTCTTTTGATTATTCTTGGTTTGAAGTTCATGTTGTCTGAAAGCAGAAAAGCTACCCCTGCTTTTTGGATGCAACTTGAGACTATACTCAAAATGAAATAAATCAGACGCACATGAATCAATATTGTCTCCTCACTGTGAGAAACTGAAAGGTTAAATAAGATCTACCGTGTACAGTAGATATTATGAAATGGGAAGAAATCGTTCAAAAGGAAAGAGGAGCTATGATGAGGAGGGGGAGAAAGAAATGAAGAGAAAAGAAAAAGAAATGCAAATTAGTTATATTGCTAATGTCTCTTAGTTCATTGAAAAGAAAGGCTTTTGCTAATATCATTTTGGAGAATTTGTTATGCTTATATTTTGTACTTGGAGCAACTATTTTAAAGATAACAATATGCAATGTATCAACTATTGCTATTCTGTTATTATTATTTTTCTCAGATGCCAATTTTAATGCCATACACATTGAATTATAACAAAAGACAACCACAACATGATGCCCTCTCTGGTTCATGAACAGCACACACACACATCGCAGTAAACCAAGTTCATATTCCACCATCAAGTGTGGTTCCCCCATGAGCTCACTTTGGGATGGATCATTGAGAATGTCTTCAAATCTGATAGTCTCATCATTACCCCTCAAAATATCCAGTGAAAGGTTTGAGCTAGAAAGAAATGGAAGACGCCAAGTCTGCTGCACTGCTTTGAATTCCATTTGTAATTTTATAGGAGCAAAGAAACCCTGGATGTTTCTCAGTGTGGAAAAATTCATTCTATCTTGGTTGAGCTGGAAATTTTTTTCTGATAATTCAAGAGCATGACTCGGTAACAGTTCATTTTTTGTACACGGAAAACCTTTCTGAAGATGATCATGTCGTTCCAAAGGTCCACTTGCTGAAAATTCAGTAACTGGAATACTGCCCCTTAGCTGAGATCCAAGTCCTCTGGCATTCATCTTCAGTATGCTGTATGAACAGCCACTGAGTCCATCTGTTATTATTTTGTTATAAAATTTTGTCTTACTTTTTCCATAAAATATGTGAAAATACTAATAAAATTATAAATTTAGCCAAAAATAAGAAAAGAAAAAATAAGAAAAGAAATTATATGGTAAATAAAAATAAGAGACACAAAATTAGAAGCAGAAAAATTAAAAGAGGAAACATGAAAAAAGCGAAGGAAAAATAAATCAGAAAAAGAGATATGAAGCAAAGAAAAAGAACAAAGGAAAACTCTCCAAATGCCAATAAACTGGTCAAGAAGAAAGGAGCAAAGGGTAGAAGAAAAAAAGCAAAAACAAAAGTAAAGAACAAAAAACAGCACACACATACATGAAAGAAACTTCTCTTGAGTTTTTTTGTTTTCTTTTTAATTTTCTGGTGCTGAGTACCAAACACAGGGCCTTCTGCTGGTGAGACATATGTTCTACCACTGAGCTAAATCCCCAGAAACCCCTTGCGGTTTTGAATGTGTGGTTTTATTCTGCCGTCTACAACTTTGGGGGCAGTATCCAGATAAAGATGTGTTCCTACTCACCCTGGTAGATAAAGAAGACATATGCCCAGATATCTGCTGGATGCAGGCACAAACAGGTGGGAGGATTTAGGTGAGGGTGCCAGTGCTACAACTTTGAAATGCAGAGCAAAGGGTAGAAGGAGAAGCAGGCTGGGCCTGACCTTTTAGCGCACACCCCTGTGAGGGGGATCTTTCTCCAGTCACTTCTCTCACTGGTGCTGTCTCCTGTGGCACTGTGGGAATGTAGCACTGGGAACCCTGAGGCGCAGCTGTTCCAAAGCTAGTGTAAGTCCTGAGATTAAACAATGAACCTTTCCCTAAAATACTGTTTGACAAAGCACTCTCCTCAGGGATATGTTAGGCTCTTGGACTGGAGTTGGAGGGCTCATATGGGAGCAGAGTCCTGCATTTGTCCAACTCTCCCTGCAGACTGCAGCATGCACCAGTCCATTCCACTGCTGTTTCTCCCTGAAGCTCTCTGGAGTCTTCAGCTTTCACTTTGTCTCTGTAGATCCAATTTTTCTTTCTATGAGACACAAGCTGCAAGCCAGGATGAAAGTGCAGATAATCTCTTTCCTTTTCTACATTGTGTTGACTCAAATTTCTCTGTAGATTTTATTTTATTTATTTATTTATTTTGTCTTTTTGAGGCAGGGTCTTGATATGAAGTTCAGGCTGGTCTTGAGCTCACTTTTGTAGTCCAGGCTGGTCTCGAACTCGCACCAATCCTCCTGCCTCAGCCTCCCAAGTGCACCACCACGCGCGTGTCTCTGTAGGTTTTAATTGTCCCATTAGATCCTTTCTGGTTCCCAGTAATATGTTCCTCTCTCTCTCTCTCTCTCTCTCTCTCTCTCTCTCTCTCTCTCTCTCATCAAGTTGCTATAGTGCTATAGTTCACTGTCTGGATTACAAAGCCCAGTGGTCTGGGTTGTTGCTTGGCCCTCTTCCATGATCCTGGAGATGTTCTTGTAACTTTCTGAGGCAGTTGTGGAATTCCTGTTTCATTAGTGTCTTCAGTTGTGCTGTTGTGGCTGCCTTGATGTCCTGAACTGATGCAAAATGTGTATCTTTCATGGTCATTTTGATTTTGGGGAAGAGCCAGAAGTGGCATATTGCCAGATCCAGGGGATAAGATGGGTGAGGACACAGTGTAATGTTTTTATGACCTTGCCTTCCCATTGGGTGGCACATGGCAATGGCATTCACCATATTTTGATCACAGCACACAAAAACACTCACAGAAAGAGGGACTGTTTGACAAGGCACCCTCCTTGCCTCAGAAAGTCGCAAGAATGATGAAATCAGTGTGCTTGAACCAAGGGGGAGTATTTTGAGAAGATTCACACCAATGTGTCTTTTGCCATACTACATAAAAAAAAAACAAAAACAAAAAAAAAAACCCTAAATTCTTGCAACACTTTTTGATCACCTTGTGTATCCTGAAGTCTTTGTACAACTTGAACAGTCTCACATTTTGGCATGCTAACATGCCCGACTGTGTGTAAGATCCAGGCAGTGGGCAAAGATAACCATGCCTTGAGAGAGTGGCTGGGGTAGACAGGAAAGAACAGAGGCAGAGCTGGGTTGCAAGCATGATTATCTGAATTGCTTTGGATCGCAATTTTCTTGTTAGATGTTAACTTTCTTTGAGTTCAATAGTATGCAAAAACCAGTATGTGTGGAGCCCCGGTATATAAAGGTACTAGGACTGGTTAGAAGCTTCCCATCTGTCAACAAAGATCAGTAAGACTAATGTCTTACTGGATTTACAGCCTACCCTACCCCTACCTCATCTTAACCAATTACATCTGTGATAACCAAATATTTTCTCTTCCAGAAGTGAGATTAGCTTAGACTCCCTGAGAAAGAGAGGCTTTGTGAATAGCCAATAGTGAGTATCCAAGTCCCACAAGGGAACTAGGGACTTGTGCAATGTGTGGCCAATCTCTTTTTAGATAGTGGGCAATCTTACGGTGAATGCTGATCCTCAGTGTGTTTTTGAGTGCACAGTATTTGGCATTGCCTTATCATAAAATGTGCATAGGGATTTGGTTTCTAGGGCTTCAGTCACAGGTGGATCTGATAAAATCAGACATGAAGTCAGCTGGGTGCAGTGGGGACAGGTTAGAGAAGCAGCTGCAACTGAGGGTTAGATCTTGCAGCTAGAATCAGGTGAGGGGAGATGCTAAAGAATTAGATGATCTCAAGGGTCTGTGCTTGCTATGCTGGCCAAGGCATGAGGTCAACTTGGGGAACTTGCTAAGAATGCACATGCCAGAGCCTACTTTAGGTTGAATGGGTCAGAATTACCTGGGCAGTGATGGGAGGTGCTGAGTCAAAGGCAGCCCAGCCAATCACTGCTTAGACTGGACACAGATTTACTCCAAGGAACACATTCAGCTCTAGTGAAGTTCACAAGTTTTGTACAGCAAATGCTGACTCTTAAAGCCCGTCGTCTTTTGGCTTGGCCTCCTTTCTCCCGTGGTGTGGTGTGCTCACTCTGGGAGGCCACCTGGGGGCAGCTATGACTTGTTTTTCTGCAGGTATAGCTACTGGTAGTGGGGAAAGATGAGCCCACTCCATACTTCCTATGCTCCCCAGAAAAGACCTGGGGAAGTGGCATTGGCTGCAGAGGTGGTCAGGTAAGAGAAAGCAGGGCACGCGGAGGCCACGCCCAGTGGTCATTGTGCATCCAGGCACTAAAGAGCTCAATGTCCCCAGACTGAGCTTTCAGCCTGCCTGCCACCAGTGCCTCCTGAGAGCTGGTTGCATTAATGCCACAGAAAATCCTTTGTCAGGAATGAAAAAAGGCCACATGACATTTTGATCTTGGCAACAAAGTCTCTAGACTCAAGTACTTCCTGTAGGATTATTTGCCTTGCTTTCTGCTTGTGATGATCTTTTTCAAAGTTGGACATCCAGAGGATTTGCTTCACAGCAGACTCCTTAGGGCTGCTCCTTGGCTTCCCACAGCTGAGCTATGTGGTGACCAGTGGACTCAGGATGTCGCTGGACAGGGGACATGTGCTGATTTGGTGGATGTTAGGCAATGTGACTAAACTAGAGTATTCCTGAAAATGTAGGAACCAGCTATGCACAGGAGCAGTGGTGTCCATGTGGGTCAGTGTGGGTCAGTGGATTATCCACCTCCTCCTACCTCTGGATGTGAACTGTCTTAGTTACTCTTCTCTCGTTGCTGGGACAAATACCCGACACCCAAAATAAAGGAAGGAAAGTTTATTTAGTTCACAGTTGCTAGAGGTTTCAGTCCATACTTGGCTGGATCCAAGGCAGAGAGGTACATGAGAGAGAGCAGCAGTTCATGGTGGTGGAACAGTGGCAATGGTGACAGAGGCAACAGAATGACCAGGAAAGCAGAGAGCAACAGTGCTGGTCTATCTTTCTGCCTCTATTTATATTACATTCAGGCTCTCTGCCTCAGCCTATCCACTTTAGGCCACATCCATAATCACAACCATACTCAGACTGATAACCCCATCAGTACTAAAACATAGAATCCCAGTGGGTCATGAGTCAAGTCTCAAACTCTAGAAGCCCCCGCCTCATGATGGCATGAGGCTTTGGGGGGACAACTAGACATAAA
Organism: Myocastor coypus; assembly: GCA_004027025.1. Lineage (NCBI taxonomy): Eukaryota > Metazoa > Chordata > Mammalia > Rodentia > Myocastoridae > Myocastor > Myocastor coypus. Next base: position 63,008 of record PVJA010006373.1, read on the forward strand.
TCATAACATGAACTTTCTGGGGACCCAGCTAATCATAAGAAGACAATGATGACATCTCACTGTGTCCAAAAATATGGAGGCAGGGTATTCTTAGTCAGCACTCGATCATCAGGGAACCTACAGGAAAAGTTTTCAAGGGAGGAGGCCCCGTGAGTAAGAGCTTTTGAGAGAGGCCTCAACTTTTATTGTGAAGAAGCAAACTTGTTCTTGCTTTATTGTCTCTGTTGTTGGTTCAGTCTACCAAGTGTGGACCACTGTGAGCTGTGCTGTCAAGATTCCTACTTAGTGGTCAAGTGAAGCTATCGACAGGAGAAGAATTTAGATCTAGAATCTCAGTGGTTTTGAATGTGGTCCAGACTTGGCTCTGAACTTGCCCTATGAACTAGAGCAAGCCCCTTGCCCACTTTAGGGTATAGGGTTTGGTACCACGGGGTTTGGTAATGGGATCACAATGACCATTTGCAGTCAGTACCTTCTCCTTGTGCTTTAGAGGCATTAACCCACTTGTTCCTCTCTTATAAGTGAGCAAGGAGGGTATGATTATATCCACCTTGATATGCTTCTTGCTTTATGGGAAACTGAGGAGCAGAGTCTTCCAAGGCAGACTGGTCTTTGAACCAGCTCTTCTGAACCTAAAAGCATGGTTACAACCCATGCTTTCAACAGTTCAGGTAAAATTCACATAGCACAAACTTGACCATTAACAATGAATTGTACAATTAAATGACATTTAGTACATTCACAATACTGTGTGATTCTGTCTCCTTCCTCATTCCAAAAGATTTTCATCACCCTAAAAGAAGATCCATTAGCCACACCTGGCCCCACTTCCCTGGACCTTTAGATCACTGATTTGCTTTCTGTTTGCATGGATTTACTTGTTCTTGATAGTTCATACAGGCGACACAGTTTATGATCATTTCTTATTGCTTTCTTTTGTATGTTTTTAAGGTTTGTAGGATGTTTCTATGTTTCATTTCATGACTATAACATTCCATTGTATGGAATTGTTTATCTGTTTCTCTACTGAAGGATGTTTGAATTTTTCTGTCTCTTGAAAGTTTTTTTGGTAGGATCTTTTGTGATAGGGCCTTGCTATATAGTTTGGGCTGGTCTTAAACCTACTGTTGTCTAGGCTGGCCTTGAATTTGTGGCAATCCTCATGCGTCAGCCTCCTGAATTTTGGTCCATCACTTTCTGGCTGCTTGGCACTTGTGAATAATTCCACTGTCAATGTTGGTGTGAAATTATCTGTTCAAGTGCCTGTTATTAATTTTTTGTGATAGCATAAGGAGTAGAGTAGCCATATCACATCATAATGCTATATCTAACTTTTGGAAGAACTGCCAATCTCTTCCTGAAAATGTGCACTGTTAAGTACGAAGCCACACAATCAACCAGACAAGGCATTCTAATGTGAGTAGAAGATTTACTGGGGACAGCAAGCAGGCTGGCTGGATAGTTGACCAAGACAGTAGTGCACAAGGCAAAACACAGTGCTTTTTAAGGAGTGGGAGGGATGTTTGTGGGCTGGAACAGCTGAGGGAGAGCTAATCTTGGCAGGGCTACCTGGTCTGTGGGGGACTTTTGATGTTAACAAAGCAGAGTTTCTGTGGTTGCTTGCCCAGGTCAAAGTCAGGGGAACTTATTCTGCAGCTTTGGGCTTGGCTCTGCATGAGGACAAGGGGGAGTTTGGGGGCAGGGTGCCTAGCAAACCAAGATGAACAAAGAAGAACAAATCAAGCCCAAAGCCCAAAGAAGGCAGGAAATCATGCAATGGAGATGAAGAAAACAATACCAAAAATCAATGAATCAATGAGTTGATTTTTTGAAAGAATGAGTAAAATTTATAAACTGTTAGTCAATTTTATTAAAAAAAGGACATAAAAAATTCTAATTCATCAATAAGGAATGAAAAAGGTAAAATCACTACAGAACCTATAGAAATTCAGAAATCACTAATACTTCTAAAATCTTTACTATAACAGGATGGGAAACACAGAAAAAATGGATAGATTTGTAGATGCATATGAATTACCAAAGCTAAATTAAGAAGATATAAAAATTCTGAGTAACCCATTATCAGTGAATGAAATTGAAGATGTAATAAAAAAAAAAAAACCCTGTCAATAAGGAAAAGCTCAGGTCTTTTTTTTAAAATTTATTTTATTTTTTTAAAGTTCAGATCTTGATAGATTCACAGCTGAACTCTACAAGGAATTCAGAGAAGATTTAATGCCAACTCTTCTAAACTCTTCAGTGAAATTAAAAGGAAAATAATTCTCCAAAACTCATTCCTGGAGGCAAGTATTACTCTGATACAAAAAGCAGAGAAATACTCAACCAAAAGAGGAAGTTAAAGACCAGTCTCTCTAATGAACACAGATGAAAAAAATCTTCAATAAAATATTAGCAAACAGAATGCAACAAATCGTCAAGAATATATAGTATGACCAAGTGGGATTCATCCCATTAATGTAAGGTTGGTTCAATATGCACAAAGCAATAAATGTAATATATCACATCAACAGAGACAAAGACAGAAAGACATGATCATCTCAATAGATACAGCAAAAACTTTTCACAAAGTTCAACATTCATTTATGGTAAAAACTCTGTAGAAAATTGGAATAGATAGTCTTTACTTCAACCCAATAAAAGTCATCTGTGACAAAACAACAGCTGTCAGTATATTAAATGGATGAACACTGAAAGACTTCGCTTGAAAATCAGGAACAAGACAAGGATGTGCATTGTCACCACTGCTATTCAATATAGTTCTGGAAATATTAGCTACAACAACTAGATGAGAGAGAAAAATAAAAGGAATAATGATTGGAAAGGAAGTGAAATGATCATTATTTGCAGATGACATGCTACTACTCTACATAGAAGGTACAAAAAACTCCACCATGGGACTAGTAGACTTAGCAACCAAATTCAGTATTGTAGTGGGACACAAACTCAACTCTCAAAAATCAATAGAATTTCTGACACAAACAACATATGCAGCAAGAGAGAAATCAGGGAAACCACAGCTTTCACAGTAACATCTAAAATTGAAATACTTAAGAATTGTTATGGTTTATGTCTAGTTGTCCCCCCAAAGCTTCATGTAGTCATTGGGTGGGGACTTCTAGAGTTTGAGCCTTGATCCACGATTCCTGGGATTATGGGTTTTAGTACTGATGGCATTATGGGTTGAAATACTTCTGGGATTATTGGTGTAGCCTAAGGCGGAGAGCCTGAATGTAATATAAAAAGAGACAGAGAGACAGACTCGAGCTGTTGCTGCTGCTCTGCTGCCCTGATTGATTGGCTGCCTCTGCCACCATTTTGCTGCTGTTTTGCCGCCATGAACTGGATGCTGTCTGCCCTGCTCCACTCAGCCTTGGGCCAGCCGAATATGGACTGAAACCTCCACGAACTGTGAGCTAAATAAACCTTTCCTTCCTTCATTTTGAGTGTCGGGTATTTGTCCCAGCGATTATAGAAGAGTAATTAAGACAAGAATCAATCTCACAAAGGAAGTAAATGATTTATACAGTGAAAATTACAGTACTCTGAGAAAAGAGATCAAAGAGGATTTCAGAAAACAAAAAGATATTCTTTGCTCCTGGATAGGAAGAATCAACATTGTGAAAATGGTGTTATGGTTTATATCTAGTTGTCCCCCAAAGCCTCATGAGTCAGGGGGCGGGTACTTCTAGAGTTTGAAACTTGATCCATGATCCCTGGGATTATGGGTTTTAGGGCTGATGGGATTATGGGTCTCAGTACTTCTGGGATTATGGGTGTAGTCGAAGGCGGAGGCTAGGCAGAGAACCTGAAGATAATATAAAGAGAGACAGAGAGATAGACTAGAGCTGCTGCTCTCTACTGCCTTGTTTGGTTGGCTACCTCTGCCACCATTTTGTTGCTGCTCCACCACCATGAACTGGATGCTCTCTGCTCTGTTCCACTCAGCCTTGGGCCAGCTGAATATGGACTGAAACCTCGACAAACTGTGAGCTAAATAAACCTTTCCTTCCTTCATTTTGAGTGTTGGGTATTTGTCCCAGCAAAGAGTAAAAAATAACTAAGACAAATGGCCATACTCCCAAAACTGTTACACCGATTCAATGTAATCCAAATTAAAATACCATTAGTATACTTCACATAGCTAGAGAAAACATTCCTAAAATTCATCTGGAACCACAAGAGACCTAGAACAGCAAAAGCAATCTTGGACAACAAAGGAAAGGGAGGAGGCATTACAATTCCTGACTTGAAATTATATTGCAAAGCTACTGTGATAAAATCAGCATGGTAATGGCAAAAAAACAGACCTGAGGATCAATGGAACAGATTTGAAGATGTAGACACAACTACAAACACACTCTGTCACCTTATCTTTGACAAAGAGGCCAAACATGTTCACTGGAAGAAAGATAGCCTTTTTAGTAAATGGTGCTGCTAAAACTCTTTCCACATGCTAAAGGGTAAAATTAGACTCCCATCTATCACCCCATCATACACTAAATTACAGTTAAAGTGAACCAAATATTTAAATATTTTTTTTTAGAAATTTCTTTTTTTTATTTTTAAGAATTACTTATTTATTTATTATTTTTATTCTTGTTTCAGAACCTTTGTTTATTCACTCATCTTTATGGCTGGCTCAGCCCATCCCAAGGGCAGGGCTGGCGCAGCATGTGGTGCCGGGGATCGAACCAGGGTCCCTGAAGCCGCCCAAGCTTCCCCAAGCAGGAGCTTTAGACCACTTAGCCATCCCGCCGGGCCCCGAAATATTTAAATATTAAAATAGAAACACTAAATCTTCTGGAGGAGAAAGTAGGTAGAAATCTTAAAGACATAAAGGTATGTAGAGATTTCATGAACAAAATCCAAACTATATAGGAAATACTTCAGAGAATCAACAACTAGATCTCATCTTTTTAAAGAAAGTTCCTGCATTTCAAAAGAAATTAATAACAGAGTAAAAGGACCCTGTAATTAGGAAAATATTATAACTGACTCTTCTTCATGCAAAGGACTTCTATCTAGAACATATAAGGAATTAAAAAAAAAATGAAGCCTCTCAAAGACCCAATCCAAAAACGAGCATCTGAGATGAATATACATTTTTCAGATGAAGAAATGCAAATTACAAATAAATATATGAAAAAGTGTTCAACATCACTGTTCATTTGATAAACAAAATTAAAACAGCACTGAAATTCCATGTCATTCCAAAAAGAATGGCTATTATCAAGAAGTCAACCAGTAACAAATGCTGGAGGGACTGTGTGGAAAAAGGAACCCTTCTCCACTGTTGGTGGGAGTGAAAACTGGTATAACAACTGCGGAAATCAATGTGGAGATTCCTTAGAAAGTTAGGATTGGAAGTCCCATTCAACCCAGTGATTCCCCTTCTGGGTATCTTTCCAAGTGAACTGAAAACATACCACAGTAATGTATCACTACCCATGTTTATAGCAGTGCAATTTGTCATAGCTAAATATTGGAAACAACTCAGATATCATCAACTGAGGAATGGATAAAAAAAGATGTGGTATTTTTACACAATGGAGTGTTACTCAGCTATATAAAAGATAAATTGGAGGCTTGTATAGGTAAATAGATGTAACTAGAGACCATACTCATTAGTGAAATAAATCAGACCTGCATGTGTGAACATCATATTGTCTTGCTAGTGTAAGAACCTGAAAGAGTACATAAAAATCTGAAAGGCACAATAGATACTGTGAAAGGGAAAGGGAAAGAATCTGTTTAAAGGAAAGGAAAAACTGGGATGAGGAAAAGGATGGGAGGCGGGAGGAAGAAATATATCTATATATCCATGTAGCATGGCTTGGATAATTGTGTTGCTGATTTCTGCAAGTCTATAAAGGGTAGCAGTTGATACTTAAATTATTTTGTCCTTTTTAATTTCTTATAACTTTTTATTTATTTATTCATTTATGTGAGGATAGATCTGTATCCTCACATTCAATTTTGCATGTTTATATGTGGTAATCTAAACAACTAATTTGAAGACTACATTATTCAATATAGCAACCATTGTCAAACTCCTGTTGCTTTGTTTTGTGAAGTTCTCTATCATTTCTCTCTGTATTTTTTTTTACTGTTTTGTATTCCCTTTAGATAATAAACAAATAAAAATAAATTCTATTCTGATAAGAAAAAAGAAGGCTGTTAGTTATCTATTTATTTATGTACTTTTGTCTTTTGAGACAGGATTTTGCTGTGCAGTTCAGACTGACCATCACCCCTTCTAAAATGACATCTTCGAAATCCTTAGTCCTGATACCTTTTATGTTCAAGTCAGGTTATTGAAGATGTAATTAGGCAGAATAAAGTCATATTGGAATAGTATGGCTCTAAATCCAACGTCTGTATCCTCACAAGAAGAGGATAGGACACACAGAGCCCCAGACCAGAGACTGGGCAGAATTTCATGGATTGGATGGAATGTTTGAGTGATGTATCTGCAAGCCAAGGAAAAGCAAAGATGCTGGCAACCACATGGAGCTGGGAAGAAGAAAGGAGGGGTCTGCTCCAGCTTTCAGAGGAAAGACAGCCTTGCTATACCTTGATTTTTGAGCTGCTAGTCTTCAAAAATGTGAGACCATAAATTTCACAAGTTTTGGGCCACCCAGAATGAATGTGATTGCTTTACTATGGCAGTCCTAGGAAATGAATTTAAAAACATTTAATTCTTTTCCTCCTCTTCTCTCATTCTTCTAGATCACCATAACTGTCACTATCACCACCACTACCATCACCACTATCCTCACTGTCATCACTGTCTTCATCATCACCATAATCTTTGCCTAAGCAGCATAAATTAACATAGTGCTGATGAACTTAAAAACTGGGAGCCTGACCTACATGTGCACTAATACAGTTCTTCTTGCTTCTGCTCCTGGATTGTACCATGATTCCGAGGCCTCTTTAGAGATCCAAGCCAGGGCACTATTCCCTGTTTACCTCTTTAAGGAGGCCAATGTACATCTTCTGGGCATGAGAGCCCCATCAAGGGCCTGTGTGTGGAAGGCAGGATTCTAAGGGTGTCTCTAAGGGTCAACTTGTTACACCCAGCTGAACTGAATCAGTGTGGTTTTGGGTGTGGAAGACCCGCCTGAGGATTGTTGCCAGCAGCATAAGAGATAGAACGGGAGAAGTTGTTGAGATGCTGTCAGGGATGCTGTTTGGGGAAGCTGTCAGAGTTGTTGGAAGCTGTTGGTTCTTCTGGGATATTCTACTGGGTGACCTTGTTATGCTGGTGAACTTGGCTGATGAACTTGGCTGTTCTTGTTAGAGGAGGAGCTTGGGACATCACTTTCAATGAGAATGGCTATGGTTCATGTTGGAGGCGCTCTGGTCCTCATCTAGAGCAACACTTCCTGGCTCTGGAGGGGATGATGGTGCTCTTCTCAGCCTCATGCAGAAGCTTGTCGTTCCTCATTGCTGGAGAAGCTGAGGACCTCACTGTTTCAGAGGATGGCTGTGGTACCTTTGGGGGACCATTGCATTGTTATGAGCTCTAGGATTTCAACTGAACTCATGCAGTATGTAAGGATTCAGGCCCTCAGAGGGATTCTTTGGTCTTTAGTGTGTGGAAAAATTTCCTGCACTTTTTTTGTATGATTCTTTGGATGATTCCTTATAAAATAGTATTATGACATGTGTCCAGTATTATGCTGTTCCCCTTGCAGAAATTTCAAGGGTCTCCCCTTGCAGCCCTCCCACAAATATGTATCTTGAGCCCTCCCCTCTTCCCTGGAGGGTGGGTGGCTGGCTTGCCGCCAATAAAATATGGAAAAGCTGGAGATTTTGGAGATACTACTCAGTTTGCTAAGAGTTAATCAAAGAGATTATCTGGGTGGGTACGACATAAGCAGGCAAGATCCTCAAAAAGGTTCTTAAGAGACCTGCCAGCTGTTTTTGAGAAAACCAGTGGCCAGGAGTTCTGAAACTGCATGAAAATTAATTTTGCCAACGTCCATGTGGGCTCAAGAGGACCCTGAGCCTCTGACAAGCACTACCCTGGCTGATGCCGTGCTTGTTGCCTTGTGAAGCTCTGAGCAGAGGGGGCGCTTCTGGTTCACAGAAGCCTCACATAGTAAATAGGTGTTGTTTTAAGCTGTCAGACTTCTGGTGACTTTTTACACGGCATCATAATTTGACGTAGTTTCCCATTTTAAGGAACTCTCAGGTGCGTAGCAATCCCTCTGTGGCATAGGGGTAGGGATAGATGGGGAAGGGGTGGGTGAAGGCGTGGAGCAAGGTGGAGAAGAAAACTAGGAAGTAGTGCTCTGCAAATGCAGGAGGAGGAGTAGACTCGCCAGTGCTCAGTGTGCTAATCTGCCCATTGCCTTGGGCCTGGGGAGCCTCAGGGACAATGTCTCCTTTAGACAGGTCTTGCTTTGCATGTGGCAGGTACTATATTAGGCTGAGTCTGCTACTTAATTCTTGCAAGCAGTACTGGGGGCAAAGACTGGGAGGCCAAACAAACCCCTTCGGCAAAAATGCTATGATGAAGTGTGAGGAATCAGTAGCCAGTGTCATCTTTAATCTTCCTATCCTCAGCCTGTGCCTCACCTGATAGCCAGGGCACCCTGCTTTCTCCACCCCACAGATGCCATACAAGAAAGTGGTGGCCTCTCTTGGCTTTGGAAAGTCACCAGCTTATGCCCATTATGGAGCCCTCAAGATTTGAGTATAGAAAAAGTTTCCAGGGGCCAATAGTCCACTGCTGCCCTGTGTTGTCAGAAAGGAAGTAAAGAGGCTGAAGGTCCTGCAGGAAGAGGGCCTTTGTTATTCTTCCTGGGCTGAGCCTCCCAATGATTTCTGGGTTTTAGAATGGGTCCTGAATGGGTCCTGAGTTGTGGGCCAAAGCCTGGAAAGATGCCAAGATCCTGAGAAGACATCAATTGCACAGTTGGTACTTGCCCTGACAGCCTGGTCCAAAAGGGGGTGGTGAAGCAACATTCCTGAGTGTAGAATGGACACCAGCTTATGAATATTCTGCAGTAGGGTGGCTTTCTTTAGCTGCTGAGAGGGATGTGGCTCCATCTCCAATTAGAGCAAGACCCTTGGCACCTGACTGTCAGGTAGCTGGGAGACAGATCTCCTGCTGTGAATTCTGTGGCAGCATTGCTGAGAAATAGTGATCCCTGCCCTGGTCACCTTTTCTCCTCTTTGAAGGTGTCACAAGAACTGCTTCTAGTAAGTCACTAGGCTAGGAGAGTCTCTGTCATGATCTGTGTTGGGTCCAGCCCCTGGAATCGGATGTTTTTATGTTCTGGAAGCAGCAATTTTTGTCCACTAGTTTTTCTATTACTCATGATTCTTTTCCACTCTGGAGTGAGACAGAGGTCAGCTTGAGCTTAGCTCATGAAGACCAGCACCAGTGGTTAGCCAGCCCTAGGATGCCTCTGTTTCACTGAGGCTGTGTGCTCAGGACATGTATTGGTTACCTGCAAGTTCAGATGGAACTTCTGAACTTGGAACAATCACTTACATAGAATTTATATTATGTTTGATATTATAAATATAAAAGGGGTTTTGAGGAGTTATTTAATCAGAACCAAAGATAGCCAATGGGTACGGCTATACGAAGGGCAGGGATTGATGACCCAGGTTTGGGTACCTTCCAGGACTGAATTTGAAAGCTTCTTCTATCCTCAGCCTCCATGTGATCTCAGCTTCACATGGTTCACCAGTGAAGGTCAAAACTGTCCTGACTTCATGTCATTGTGAAGAGAATCGGAGAGTGGCATGATCCTAGTTCCCATTGAGTGGCATCTCAGGCAGGCCCTAGGGTCAGTATGGTGCATGGTGACCTTAAGACAGGATGCTCAGCTGGGATGAGTTTGGACCCAAAGGGTCCAAATGTCAAATATTGCAGTGGGTGTGCTTGACATGTTGGAGGCAGGGGGCAGGATGCTGCTCAGCATCCAACAGGATTGTTTCCCAATAGTGCTGAGATTCAGAGGCCGGCTTCTTGCTGAAGCGGACACCCACCTACTCAATGAACAGTGTATTTGAGAGATATAAACAGGACAAACAAGGAATACTGTTTCTATGCTGGAAGAATGAAGAACATTACATTGCGTTATTTTTTTAGAATAAAATGTTATTATTTGTAGCCAATGCTCAAGAGCCAAAGGACATGTGAAGATGGATGTATGGCCCATAATTCTCAGACCACCTCATCTCTGGCCACTCAGGTCCCCTGTGTAGGAACTGGTGCTACCAATTCCTTATTTGTCCAAGAGTCCTATATGTTTGATGTGAACATATGCATACGTGCATATTCATCGTCTCTTATGCCAGTTAAGCACCATCTTGGAGTTGTTTCTTTTTTCTTTTTTTTTTCCTTTTTTATTGTTTAAATTTAACACGAGTTATATTACATATTTTCATCATCAGATCAGTTTAGATTAATACATATAGGTATATAAGCTTGATCAAACAATTAAACATTAACCCTTCTAAATCAACATTATTATTATTATTTTTTCTTTTCCCCTTTATTTTCTTTGAAAGTTGACATATTGCATATTGTCCTCACAATCGTTCTACAGAGTACAGTGTGTGGGCATGACCCACCTCCCTA
>PVJA010006374.1:0-14114 GCA_004027025.1 Myocastor coypus
TTTTTTTGTCTTTTTGAGACAGGGTCTCACTATGCAGTTGAGGCTGGCCTTGAGCTCACTTTTGTAGCCCAGGCTGGTCTCGAACTCGCACCGATCCTCCTGCCTCCGCCTCCCAAGTGCTGGGATTACAGGCGTACGCCACCACGCCCGGCTTATCCTTGTCTTTTTAGTGCTTGTACTAATGTAAAGCTTCAAACATGATGGGTCCTTTACGTTTCAGTATTTAAATATTGCCATAGGGACTTTTACAGATCATTTCCACCCGGAAAGCAAGGCCTAAGCGTTTCAAGCAGCACGCGCTTACTGTCTGTGGCATCTCAGCTGTGGCACAGGTCAGCTTGCAGCCTGCAAGCTGCCCAGCCTCTCATGACCCCAGGTTCTCAAGAATGAAAAACACCAGCTCCATCTCCAAGGGCAAACCCGAGCCAGTGGTGCCGCCATGGATCACAGGGATCAGGGCGCTGTCCAGGGCGTTCAGGTAATGCTGAGGCAGCAGCTGGCCCTCAGAGCCTGCCTGAAATTCAACCTGAAGAAGGAAATCTTGATAAAGCAATTTTGGAAAAAAACAAATTTACTGAGCTCAGCTAATTATAAATTAATACTTCAAAATGTTCGGTTGAAGCATGCTGGCTCGTCCTGTGCTGCTGCTATCCCTCCACACCACAGACCTCACCGCTCCTCACAGGGATGCCACCAGCACGGTCATCGTGCTCTAGGGCTCCTCTCGGGGGACCTGTGAGCACACAGCTACTTACAAAGGGGTTGAATGATATTTCATATTGCAGTTTAATGCATCTGACTAAGAAAGGGAGCAGTGCTTACCCATGCCCAGTCATTCCCAGGAGCTCCCCCAGAAGGTGGCTATTAGCAGTGCCATGAAAACAAAGCTCCCTCATCCAGGAAGCAGCATGGGCATCGGGCTGGAGAAACACAAGCAGCACGTAAGCCTGCTCTTGTGCGCAAGCTTTTGCCGATAAGGACATGCGCTGAAAACCTGTACACCTGACAGCTAGGACCTGGGGTATGGCTCAGTGGCCTAAGTGCTAACTTGGCAAGCGCTATGTCCCAAGTTTGATCCCCAGTACCAAGAAAAACAACAACAACAATAAAGTTTACAGGAAAAACAGCCTCAATGTGTAAGGTGACCCTCACTCATGTTAACAGAAATGAATACTATGGTTATACTGGGCTTCAGCCTCACAGATCAGATTGCAACAGCTGAAATGTTTGGGTTGGGGACGTGGCTTTGTGGAGGGGACTTGCCTGACCAAGGGGAAGGGGACTTGTCTGTGTTTGCTCTCCAGCGCGGGGGGCAGAGGGGGGACGACAAGCAAGAAAGCAAAAGCCAGCCTGACTATATAGTGTTTTGTGGGAGAAGGAACTCTGAGTACTTCTGAGTGAAAACACAAATGGCATCACCTTTACTTGGTGGCAGTATCTACTGCCACCAACGTGGCAGTATCTACTGTACACACTTGGACATGGCAAGGCTGTGAGGAGTGTTTCCGATGGCTGCACTCCCACTTGAGCAAAGGCAAATACTGTGAACAACTTCAATATCAGATCTGCTGCGAAGAGCTCGTTAAGCCAACTACTAATAAACTACCACACAACTACAAAAACATACACTTCCAGGGAGCATCTCGGTGGTATGTCATGTTCAATGGGTAAAAGACAGGTTATAGAAGCCCAAAAAGGACAGGCTCATCTGCTGATGCTGAGATAGAACCCGAGGGTACCTCAGGGTCGAGCTGCCCAGCGTGCAGGCAAGGTTGCCAGGCAGGAACAGTGCATGCTGCTCTCTAGGATGCTTGTAGGCGCTTCCCTCAGACACAGCTCATACTTGGAATTTTAAATCCTGACGCAGGGCCTCATCAGAACAGGTAAATTTAAAAATCAAGGTCCTCATGGGGAAGCAGGACCCGGCCATTGTGGCCAAATCTGGCCCTCTGGGTAAAGGAAGGTGCAGGGTGGATGGGTCGTGGCCGCTTTCCCTGTTGAGGGCAGAGCAGTGTGGTGCAGGTCCCACAACGTGCTGTGTGCCTCTGGAGTGGCATGCGGTGCTGGGGATCGAACCGCAGTCCCTATGCTTGCCTAAGCAGGCGCTTTAGCCCACTGAGTTTCTTGCTGGCCCTCAATTCTTATAATAGAAGACACAGCCACTTCCAAAGCCCATGACAACAGGCCTCACCATGTCGGTGTCGATAGAGACTCGGAGTCCGATCTTATTCACTCCAGTCCTCTTCAGGGTCTGCAAGTGAGGGCACAGCGCAGCACTACAAGCCATGGCAATTTCTTTTGCAAACTGATAGTGAGTTGACAACACAGATAAATCCTGGTCCTTTAGAAAGTAGAACACCTGAAATATATTTCATTAGAAAATAAACCACTATGATGATTAAAAGCAATTCTTGTGTTTTTGTAACAGGGTCTCATTACGTCACCCAGTTGGCCTTGAACTTGCAGTGATCCTCCTGCCTCAGCCTCCTGGGTGGTGGGAAGACAAGTGTGCACTGCTCTAGGCCAGCACAAGCAACTTTTAAAATGCAACAACTGCTGTGTCTAAGTTGACATTAATAGAATTGCAATGCTAGTTCCATGAAATCATTAGCTGAGATCATTCTGTCCACAGTCTGAATGGATTCCATAAGCATTTAGAACCAAAGTATGGATTATGAACATCGCTCAGCTAATTCTGCCTAAAGCTGACTTCTAGCAATGAAAGCATCTCTGTAGTGTTAAGATCCCAGAAATAATGTTCCATAGTGTCTACGTATCTTGCACATTCATGAACTCACAAGGGTTACAAGGAAGCGAACGCCGCTGACTGACTGCGAGCAAGGAGCCTGAAGTGAGGTGGTGGGCCGTGGGGACAGGCGCGGGCCCTGCAGCGCGGAAGTCTCACAGCTGCTCACTGCAAGAACCATGCACTCTGAGTGGTGCTGCACACTTGCACACTTGCAATTCCGCACTTAGGGAGGGCGCAGGCAGGGGGTCGCTGTGCACACCCAGCCTGGGCAATTTAGGGATTTTGTAAGATTCTGTCTTTAAAAAACAAAGGCTGGGGATACAGCTCAGTGCAAAGTCCTGGGTGTAAGCCCCAGTACTGGGGGCAAGAACAGAAAAGCCATAGCAGCAGTACACAGAGGGCGGTGGTACTAAACCAGACACTGGCTGGCGGGCAGTGCCACTGCAATGCCAGCCTGGAACGAGCCTCCTGTGGCCCAGGAGTTAGCGTGTGCATAGGGCACAGAGGCAGCAGCGCAGCAACCGCATTCACACCATAGTGCCCGAGGCTGAGACACACAGCCTCCACCATGAAAACAAAACACAGATCGACACAGTTTGTGCCAAGAAGGGCCATCCTCCTCTACTACCTCAGTACACTTCACGATCTTCTCATCAGTTTCAAAGTCTGCTTCCAGCTTTATTTTTTCACTGGGAAATCCTTGTAATGAGATTCCATCCACCGAGCTGGTAACACTACAGAACAAAACATAATAGGATCAATGTCCTCTAAGTGCTTTTTATTAAGTGAATTACTAGACTTGAATAAATGAAGATGAGAAAAATTATGAAAGTTCTAAATTTAAAGCAACAAAATCTCTCTGTCTTTTTTTTTTGCCAAACTGGGGATTGAACTCAGGCCCTTGTGCTTGTCAGGCAAGTGCTTATTCTACTGAGCTATCTCCCCGGCCCCAAAAATATCTCAATTACATACATGATGAACATGTAGTTCATTTGTTATAATTACATAGTAATCTTTGTTCATCAGTAAATTAAATCTCCTTTTTCACATGCCCAACTCAGACCTAGATTTCAAATACCTTAAAAAAGTCTGCTAAACTGGGCATGGTGGTGCACGCCTGTAATCCCAGCACTTGGGAGGCTGAGGCAAGAGGATTGGTGCGAGTTCGAGACCAGCCTGGGTTACAAAAGTGAGTTCAAGGTCAGCCTGAACTGCAATGAGACCCTGTCTCAAAAAGACAAAAAAAGACAAAAAAAAAAAAAAAAAAGCCTGCTAACAAAAGCTGTCTTGGGGATATAGGTCAGTGGCACGAGTGCCTTTCTGGGAAGCAGAAGGCCCTGCGTTCAATTCCTGATATTGAAAAGAAAAAAATAAAAGCTGTCTTACGGATTCAAAAGCTCTATTTTGGAATCCTTCTGCATTAGCCCTCTTGTTCTTCTGTGCCCAGTCCCCTTACCCAGTCTCCAAAAGGAAAGACTGGGTAACTTAAGGAAGGAAGGGTGGTGCCAGGAGTCTGTAAGGCTCAGTGCGTACCTTATGAAATTCAGCTGCTGCTAACAGTAAGTCAACGCATTTAGCACTGCATGACAGGAACCCTTACTTATGTCACACGAGCCGGCGTCCCAGGAAGAGAAGCTGCACTGCCTGCCCTCCACCCTGGCAGCAGCCCCTCCCATGGCCTGAGGGGTACCTCACAGCCCTCATACCAGCCACCTACTGCCAGCACCTTGTAGAGGGCACCAGGGGTGGGCAGGGCTACATCTGGAGATGTATGCAGTATTTATTAACTGAAGGGGAAACGCTGCATTCATGGAGTAATTCTACTCACCAGGGAATGTTTTCTCTCCCCCACCCATGCATGACCTGTGCTTCAGGAGCCAAGTTCGTACCCCTGGTTTCCTTCCTCTTCAGTGTCTACCCAGCAGATGTCCACATACTCCCGCAGGTCTCCCGCGTCCACTTTCCCGCAGGTAATTTTGAAGTCCTTTTGCTCTCGCAGAGCTTGCCTCAAGCCATCCATGGTCTCTGGTGTTATCTGTACCATTAAGCCATCTAGAAAGGAGAGTTATGCTTCACATGTATTTGCAGCAGAGTGCCCGCGTCTGAGGGTCTATGGCTAAGACCTGTCAAGGATTTCCTATCAAGGTTGGGTCAGTGTGAGGTAAGCTTTAAGTCCCTGTTAGTCATCCTAGCAACTGTTTCCACTAGGGAAATGAGAAAAATATTTCACTATGTTAAGGGTTCTTTTTTTAAAGTTTAATGAAAACGAAGTTTATATTTGTACGTTTGTTAAAAATCACTACCCAAGAGCAAGTCAAAAAGATTACACATTATGATTAAATCAGATTTATTCTGGTGATGCAGACGATTCGACATATGCATATAAGTACGCAATAAATCACATCAACAGAAGGACAAAAACCACCAGTCAGAGGCACAGCGCCTGCCTGACAAGTGCAAGATCCTCAGTTCCATTCCCTGTACAAAAACAAACAAAACCACAGCTGTCTCAACAGATACAGAAAAACCACTTGGTAAAATGCAGCACGCTTTCGTGCTACAACTCTCAGTGAACTTAGGCAAGAAGGAACGAATCTCGACACAGGAGAGGCCATCCATGACCAGGCCACAGCTAACGCCCAGCGTCTCTAAGACGGAAACAGGGTGCATGTCCACCTTTGGCTCTTTGAACACAGTACTGCAAGCTTTAGCCAGAGCATCAAGTAGAGAGAAAGAAAGGGCACTGAAATAGGAGAAGACAACGTCTGCCCATCCCTAGCAGCAGATGAGATGGTTTTATACGGACAGAAACACTGAGCATGTACCACACTGTGAGGAGCAGCAGATTCACGAAGGCTGCAGAACACAAAGGAAGGCGCAGCGATCCACGGCATTTCCGCAGACCAGTAGCGGGCGTGTTGGCAAAGAAATCAGGGAGCGCTTCTGCTCACAGCAGGAACAACAACAAAAGCAGGAGTTCAGGTTACAGAACACTGGTGAAAGAAGCCGCGGGGCACAGGAAGATGAAAACGCAGCCATATTCATGAAATTATTATTAGCGCAATATCTGAGGAACGAAGCCAAGGTCTCATGCTCTCCTACTGAGATACGTGCCAGGAAATCAGAATTCATATCGTTAAGCAAGGGCCAGCAAGATGGTTCAGTGGAGTGCCTGCTTAGGAAAGCTTAGGCAACCTCAGGGACAGCGGTTCGACCCCCAGCACCACATGCTGCACCAGTGCCACCCCCAGGGCAGGCTGAGCCAGCCATAAAATAAAAAAATAAAATAATATATTGTTCAACAACCCTAGTAACCAAGGCAATTTATAGATTGAATGTAATTCCTCTCCAAGTACAAATGGCAATCTTCACAGAAACAGAAAAGTCCTGAAAATTCTATGGAACTATAAAGCACTCCAAATAGCCAAAAAGATCTTGAGCAGAAAGAGTAAGGCTGAAGGTATCACAGTGTCCGATCTTTACTCACACTACAGTGGCACAGTAACCCAAAGGCGCGGGGCTGGCATCAAAGAAGCACCAAAGGAACAGAAGAGAAAACTTGGACACCCATCCATGTGCAGCCCTAACAGCTCCAGCAGACGTGCCCAGAATGCACGCCAAAGAAAGGACAGTCCCTTCAGTAAGTGCTGCTGGGAAGGCCGGGTGTCCATATGCGAGTGATTAAAACTAGATTCCTGTCACTATGTAGAAAAATCCATTCAAAGTGGGTCAAAGACCTACCTGTAAAACCTGAAATTATTAAACTACCAGAACAAAACACTAACAGAAATTTCAAAATTTTGGAATAGGTATTAATTTTTGGGATACAAACTAAAAGCACAGGTAACAAAAGGAAGAAACAAATATTATCGATGCTAGTACTGCAATGGCAACAGTCAGCAGGGCCAGAACCCGGCCTGCAGAGCGGGAGAGGATACCTGCAGACTGCCCGTACACCAATGGGTTAGCGTCCAGAACATCCAGGGAACGGAAGACCCACAACAGTGACAGATAGACAGATAGACAGAGAGACAGATACACAGAGAGACAGATAGACAGATGGATAGACAGATAGACAGATAGATAGATAGATAGACAGATAGATAGATAGATAGATAGACAGATAGACAGACAGATAGATAGATAGACAGACAGATAGATAGATAGACAGATAGATAGATAAAGTCAATTACCTAATAGGCAAATGACCCAAATTTCTCCAAAAGGATGCTCTACGTATATGAATGGCCAACTACATAAGTTCGACATCACTCATCACCAGAGGCATGCAAATCAAACTGTCCTGAAGCATTACCTCACCCTACAATGACTGTGATCAGGAAGATAAAAATAGAAATTTTAAAAATCCAGCAAGGATGTGACCGAAGGGGAGCGCTCACACATTGCTGGCAAGAATGCAAGTCTGTGACGTCCTGAAGGCAGATGACAGGGCGCTGCTGGGAGCAGCAGGGAGCTTCCCCTAAAATAACTGCTACGCGGCCTGTCTACCTCACTGCAGGGAGACCTCCAAGTGAAGTGCACACCCGCTTCACTGCAGCGCCATTCCTCAGAGCCAAGATGAGAAGTCACCTGGCCGGCCACCAACAGATGAGCCATAGGGTACTGGTGGTGAACACACCCCGGGATGCTAGCAGCCGCAAGACAGAGCACGGGTTAGGACTGTTACGGGCAGCAACAGCACACGGGAGGGCACTACTGAGTATTCCAAGCAGCCCAGAGTTCACACATGGGTAAGCATACCATTATTAACAACTGTTTATAACAAAATCAAGAAACAACCCAGAAGTTGACAATCAACAGATAAATTGTCATACGTTCACAAAATACTTAATAGCAATAAAAATGAACAAGCTGCCAGGCCGTGGTGGCGCACGCCTGTAATCCCAGAACTTGGGAGGCTGAGGCAGGAGGATCAGTATAAGTTCGAGACCAGCCTGGGCTACGAAAAGTGAGCTCAAGGCCAGCCTGAACTGCGTGTCAAGACCCTGTCTCAAAAAGACGAGAAAGAGAAAAAAAAAAAAGCAATAGTTGAAGCAATCTGCATAAATTTATTTTATTTACTTATTTATTTGGTACTAGGAATTGAACTCAGGACCTTGTGCTCGCTGGCTAGGCACTGTCCACAACCTTATAAATTTTAACAATATATATAATGTGTGAAAATGCTCATTTCCCATGGCAAGGTGGTGTACATCCTTTTCATGAGTCCTGTACATAGGCATATGGAGGCACACACTGCTTTAGTGCATCTATACACAGAAAAGAGTCAGCAGGAGGCTGCCAGGTGAGGAGCCGGGGGCAGCAGATTCCCGGGCAGGGCAGAACCAGCTGGGCGCTGCTCTCCACAGCGTACGTGCATTCTCTTGTGCGCCTAACAGAGAAGTAGCTTCACGTTACAGCAATGCTAAAGACAAAACTCATACCTTCCACTATGCTGGACTTGGCAAGAAATCCTGAAGACGGCTTCAGAGCGCCACTGAACACCACAAAACTCGCCCCTGTCACTGAGGACAAAATCCAACAGTTAGCGAGCATTCAGCTGCCGTTTTGTTTTACATGAGATTGAATTCAGAATGTAAAACATCTACATTTAAGTACTCACAAATGCTTTGCCTAAAATACACCAGAAATCCACTAAAAATAAGATAGAATACTACATGAAAATAATTTAACACTAACGTCTAATACTGTTTTAAATGTTTGTGCCTGTGTTAGTAGGGTATAGATACTGCTGCTGTATGCCTACCTTAGGACTCCTGGAGTCCTGACTAGACAATCGTTCATTATAGTCACCACTACATAGGACCTCAGTGCAAGAAATGGCATGCACCAAGGCTACTCACCGAGGATTTTAATAAACAACCTAGGACTGCTAACAACTTGAGTCTACCAACAGATGACAGAGAACAGACACACAGAAGATGGAAAGTTAAGAGTCATCTTCAAGTTGTGTTTCAACAACAAAACAAGCACGGCATACAGTGGAACCAATATTCCTTATCTAGTGAGATGTCAGGCATGATGGCCCCCTCCTGCACTCCCAGCACTCAGGAGGCTGAGGCGGGAGGATCACTGTGAGTTCAAGGCCAATGTGGAAGACATGGTGAATTCAAGGCCATTCTGGGCTACATAGCAAGACCCTGTCTCGAAAAACAAACAAACCAAAAATAAAATAAAAGTTCCACCAGTGAGAGAAAGAGCTGATGTATGTGTGCATGCTGTCTGCAGGAGAGAACGGCTGGGGTCAGGAAAAAGGTTAAACAGTTAAATCTTTTGAATCCTACCACATAAACAAGTATCTACTAAATAAATATTAAAAATATTAATTGAAATACTAATTTATCATTAAATTTTAATGATAAAATGAGCACAATATAAAAGTAAACAACTAGCATAAAATGATCTATTTCACATCAAAGTGTTAAGAAGAAAAGAAACGCCATCCTCGGGCTGCTTTTGCTGTTTCGCTGTTCTTACACCGCATCACCCATGCTTCCGCGGACAAGCATATGCCAGCTTTGCAACCAGAGTGATGGAGACCCACTGATGTGCACGTCCCTCACCCTTCAGGCTCAGAGGCCCCTCCTGCGAGGCTCTGGCTGCCTGAGGTCACTGGCTCAGTGCCATGTGGAAAGGCCCCGGATGCCACTCCTGACACCTCAGCCTTCTCCTCCTCCCAGTCACACAGTGTAGCACATCATTCTTCATCCTTGCTTATGCCCTGCTTCTCCATCCGCATGCGGGGCGGCAGACCTCACAATATGCACACACTGCATTCCAGAAAGAAATCCCTCCAAGGACATCTGTGCCACACACAGCTTGGACACAGGGACAGCCAGGGGGATGCGGCCCACAGCCTGTAAGCCAGCAAAGCCGGAGGACAGCATGATGAGGAGCAGCTGAAACCACGGTGGACTGCCAAGTGTCAGTGCTGGGCAAGTGTCGCTCCTAGCTGACTGAGTCGGTGTGGTGCTGGTGTGGGAGGTCTGCCTGCGGACTGCGGCTACAGCATAAAAGGAGAACTGGGGAAGAGAAGCTGTGGGGAGCTGCTGGCTCTCCTAGATTAGCTTGTCCTTCTGGCCTGCCTGGTGACCTCAGCTGCTCTCACAGTCCAAGGAGCTCAGGACCTCACGCCAAGAATGGCTACGGTTCACCCCAGGGGGAGTGCTTCTCTTCACCATGAGCATCACTTCCTGGCTGCAGAGGGGAATGCCGTGCACTGCAGAGAAGCCTCTCACGCTGGCTTTCTTGATCCGGACTTGGCTGTCCCAACGGTCGGAGGAGCTTGGGACCGTGCTGTCACTGTGGTAGTTTGCGGTAGCTCTGTCCTCACTTTGAGCGTTGCTTCCTGGCTCCAGTGCAGATCCCTCAGCCTGCTGGCACAGATCCTTTATCCTGCTGGCGCAGACTTTCTAGCTTCTGCCACTGATCTTTGGACCTTCCCAGTGCAAATCCGGAAACAGGCCTGCACAAGGCTGTCACAGGCTATTAGGTCTTCAGCTGGACTCACGTAGGACACTGCCGAGGGATCCAGGCCCTTGGCTGGAGCGTTTGGGTCTCTATGTGTGGGCACATTTCCTGAGGTCTCTTTGTATTTGACTCTTTTGGTGACTATGATAAGGTAATGCTATGAATTATGTGTCCTCTATTAAATTGATTCCTTACAAACGCTGACTGCAACAGACACTGAGCAAAAACTCAGCCAGCAATGAACACTGCCTGCCTCCTGTTAGGAACCTGTCAGGCCGTGTAGGAGGCATGCTTACCTCTCCTTGGGTGGCCAGGGACACTGCTGGCCTGCGTGTGATAGACACCCTCCCTCTGCACACAGACCAGGTGGGAATCCGCCTCTGCACTGAAGCTCGCACCGATGCTGATGACGTGCTCATTAGCGGAATTCAGCACCTTCATCACCTGCAAACAATTTCAGTGGTGTTTTAAAAATAAAATCACCTCTGTTACCAGGTAAAGCAATAAGGAAAAAGATGGTAAATATACAATTAAACAAATTCTAAAATTTCAAAAACATTATTTAGAACCCCAATTCAAAATCAAAAATGAAATTTGACACAATTCTATAAAACTCTAATTCTTAACATCTGTTTTTGGGGCTGGTGAGATAGCTCTGTGGTCTAAAGCACCTGCTTACACAAGCTTAGGCAACTACAGGGACCTTAGTTCGATCCCTGGCACCACATGCTGCACTAGCCTCCAACCCATAAATAAAGTAAAAACAAACAAATATCTGTTTTTAAGAAACCTAATAATTATACTTACATCACTGTATTTTTTCCTAGGTATTTTTATACAGCTCTTCCCCATTTCCATATGAATCAGCAGCTGATCGATGTTATGCAAGGTATACTGGTAGTTTCGAAGATCCTACATAAAAGAATTGCAATTCATGAACCTTAAGCTACTGTCCATAAATATTCAGTATATGTCATTTTAAAAAAAATCTTATTTAGAGGCATCTGACTGAGAGCTCAAAATTCACAGGAAAGCCCGCTGCAGTGTAGCCCCTCCCCACCAGTTACCTCCCAGCAGCACAGAGCACTCAGCTCCTGGACGCTTAAAGCCACAGGTTAAAAAAAAAAAAAAAGCCACAGGTCTGGCCCCTTCCAGGCACAGATCTTCAGGGGCAGATGTGTTGGGCACCATGGGCTGGCTACCTGGCCCGAGGCCTGTGCTGAGGTTTGGCCCAAGCACAGGGACCTACTGGAGGTGACAGACCTTGGGGGCCTGGTGGAAGAAGCTGAGGCTTTAGGGGTGCCCATGAAGGGATGGTGGACTTCTGCTTGCAGCTCTCTTTTTCTCTGAAAGGCAAACAGGCTGCCCCTACCATATGCCTGCCATAACACAATGGGCCATGGGCCCCATGGGCTTCAAGCATGTGGCCAAGTGGCTATTTCTGAAGACCCTAAGCCAGGAGCCCAAAGCAAGCTTCCCCCCTTAGACACTGATTGTCTCCGGTGTTCTGTCACAGGAACAGAAAGCTGAGGAGAAAACTTGATAGGGATGAAGAAAAACACACAAACAAACAAACAAGCTCACTTAGTTCCTTCCAGAGTAACAGATAAACAGTTAACAGATAATTACATGGATTATAGGTGGGAGGGAACTTCCTCATCAACCCTCAACCACAAATGAAGAAACCAAAGCCATAATTTGCTCAAGACCACAAAACTGACCGAAAGTAACACTTTTACTCATGTTACAGGTCTGCACAGAGGTCTCACATTATCTAAATACATAAGAACTGCAGCAAAACTAATTAAAAGGCAAATCGAATCAGGTACATATAAGTGAGGAGCTGCTATGTTCTAAAAGCAGCAGCTCATCAAAGCAGCCCATTTAAGTGGACTAGGATGAACTGTAATAAGCTGCCATTATACCAAACATGCCCAAATAAAACAGGAAAATATTTGTGTGAAATTTGCTAAACAACTTTAAAACATAACGGTGTAAGAGTATTTAACAAAACAGTCAATCACTTACCACAAGTAAATTCATAATAGTATGTCCTATTTCTCCAAACAGAGGTTTTCGGCCTCTGACACTCGTCAGAGGAGCAGGATATGCTACACATAAGAAAGAAAACCTGGTTATTACCAAGAAAGATGAGGAAGTCTTCAGTTCTTACCTTAATTCTCATTTTTCAGACAGATGTGATGAGTAGCACCCAGCCGGGTCTCAGGGCAAGGGGGAGAGGATGTGTCTCTGGCTGCAGCTGTCACAGGCTGTGCTAAACCCGGAACCCTGACCCCAAACCTTAGACCTGACAGCGGATGTCGACCTAGAGCAACCCAGCGAGTCAGTGCTCCACACGACGCTACTTTATAGCTGGGAAGGCTGACACAGAAACTAACACATCCGCTCGCAATGGTTAAGTTAACCAGGAGGCAGAGGCTGCGCACTTTCCCTTTTGGGAGGGCACTGTCGAGCCTGAGCCCTGAAAGGAAAGCCACCCTGCTGGAGAGGTGTGCAGCAGGCCCCGAAAGGAGAGAGGCGGGCCAGGCAGGTAGGCATCAGCCTTGCCGCTGTCCACTACCCACACACTGCCCAAAGGTCTGGAAATGCCAAGCTTACAGATCCAAGTCAGGGCAATCTCATCTTAAAGACTAAATTACTTGGAGGGCAGAAAACCTATACTGGGAAAGAATGTAAGGCATGAATATAGTGTTAAAAGGTGTTAGAGTGAAGAAGGACGTGCTCAGGGTGAACGCTGGCTTTCAGCTCACCCTTTACGAACGGGGAGCATCCTTTGCAAACTATGCTGGGTGACTCTACTTGAACCACTGTGCTCAAGAGATCTCAGCGTGGGAAGACATACTGCGGGTGCAACCAGCCACCCTAGCAGCCATCTTGTCCTACAGTTCAGGAGAGTCCAATTAAGTTGCCTCAGTACCAAAGTGCAGATCACCTGCATCGGGAAGGTACTGATCTGAGGTGGTTAGCTTCGGCCTCTTGCCCTTAGCTTTTCCACATTGCCTCTGTAATAAAATCCAAGTTGCTCTAAAGCGGTGTGAGAGCCACATACAGCCGAGTGCAGTTACCTGAAACCCAGAATACAAAGAGCAGGGAAAACAGCAGAGAGGAGCTTCTAATTCTCCCTCACCGCCTCTCAACAGCACTGGCCGCTCTGTCTGACCCCTGTATCCTCTGGGGAAGCCCTGCCTACTGCTCTTGGATTTCCCAACCTTCTATGTGAAGAAACCAGGCATGCTATCCCTAAGTGCCAGTGGACAAGATCTTGGCCATGATAAGCTGCTCTGCTTGCCCTCATCTTCCATAACAATTGCACCTAAGAAATAGCGTTCAATTATGATCAAAAACAAATTTAGGTTGAATGGAGGAAACAGCACAGAATAAAATGTTTTAATCTCCTTGGTTTACACACAGAAAAAAATTTGGGTTGTTCTTTTTTACACAAGTTTACAGAATTAGGTACTTAAATTTTAAATGGCAAGGAATACCTATCAACAAAATTATACATTTTAATAAAATTTGACAGAGGAATTTAATTCTTCCACTTAAACTGCTCACCCTGCAATAATTATTTTTACATCTTATGTGTTGCACAGGCAATACATTAATATTACTTCTTTTAAAGGCCAGGGATAGGCCTGGGATACAGACCAAGCACAAGGTCAGGAGTTTCATTTCTGGTATCAAAAAAAATAAGCTAAAGGCTAGGGATCAACCTACACAGGCATTCCAAAAAAGATTAACACTAGAAAAGATTTAGAAATAATCATTTACAGGCCAGGCGTGATGGCACACACCTGTAGTTCCAGCACTTGGGAGGCTGAGGCAGGAGGATTGGTGTGAGTTTGAGACCAGC
>PVJA010006374.1:14214-61167 GCA_004027025.1 Myocastor coypus
CAGAAAGAAACAATTTATTTAACAAAAATGGACTTAACATTTGTTTCTGAAGTGACTTCCATTTATCTGGATACATCTTTTCTCCATGGTGATTTACAGGATCTTCAAGCCAATATAAATATTTTATAAATATTTGAATATTTGGGTATGCACCTGCACAATACCTCAGCAATACCTTCCAGCAAGAAAAACACTGAAGAGTAAAGACCAGACACAATTACTAGCTATAGTGAAAGTCTGCTGCAAATATTTCTGAGGTAAGAAGGCACCATATGCCTCTTCAATTAAGAAAATCACCCTTATAATACAGGACAATTTTATTTTTATATAGGACCTAGAACACTTAAGCTGCCAATCAGGTGGTGAATGGCAGAGCAACATCCCAGTTCATGCCATGAATTCATAGGGAATAGGTTCCAACAACTCAGGTTCCTTCCCGTTGGTCCTTACGAAGTGCGCTTCTCTGGGAGGGGCAGGCTGGTGCTTCAGTTGAACCCAGGTACCTTTCTCTTTGGCTTCTTTTTCTGATCATTTTCCTTGACATGTTTCAGTGTTTAATGTGCTCAATACGTACATTAATCCTCTTGGCAAGTATCTGGCCCTTAACTTGCTTGTTTACAACAATGCCAACAGCATGCTGGGTAACACTGTAGACTCTTCCTGTTTCGCCATGGTAACATTTGTGAGGCGTTCCTTTTTGCACAGTACCCATTCCCTTGATGTCTACATTATCACCCTTTTTGTAGATTCGCACGTACGTGGCCAAAGGAACCACCCCATGTTTTCTAAAAGGCCTGAGGAACATATACTAGGTTTCCCTACTCTTGCCCTTTGTGTTAGTCATTTTGCCAAATTACTGGAAGATGGCGGTGCTGGCCGAAAGGGAGGACCCAGTCTTAAAAACTAGCGAGGACATAACCTAGCAGTGTGGTGCCTATTATAAGCTAACTTAAATGACTCTCACCTTGTACTATTTTATGAGCTGCTTGTCCTCTGGTTCACCTCACCCAACCCTAAACTATGGAATGTGCTAAACCTTTTAGAGACAGGTTGTGACCCCACGTGTCCCAATGCTCAAACTGAGAACTGACTTAACCCCTGCCCTAGTTGATAGAGGTCCTCCTGCCCCAGAACAAACTCTGCTTTTGTCCTTATTTGGTCTGAATTCTGTTCTTTCCCTTATTTGACTGAAATTCTGTACCTCCCCCTACCCAACTTGTGGTTTTAGCCTTAAATACCCTGCCCTATAATTGCTTGGTGTGCATTCTCTTTGGTTTTGCTGGGAGAGTACCACGACTGAGCTCAGCTAATAAAGTGCTCCAAATTTTGTTTTTGGTTTTGGGTCTTTGTTTTCTTTGCAACGTGCAACATTGCCCTGGAGACCAATGCCCCAAGCAATCAAGAAAAACCAAAAATACACTGAGTTGACCTAATTTGGTTAATCTGGTAAAATTATATTTTCATAATTTCCCTAAAAGGCTTACTTTACATTCAGTATACATGAAATAATCAACTTATTCTAAAACTTACCTTTATATTCCACACCCAATCTCAACATTAAACGTATAGGAAAAACCTTTGCCCAGGGAACTTCTGGTTTCTGGATAAGAATCCCACACAGGAAGGGGCTGCTGGGCATGGGAAGGCCATCCAGCTTCTGGACGGTGGGTGTAATAAACAGGAAGCCTCCGTGATCCTTGCTGCTGAGGAAACTCTCTGTGAAGGTAATGCTGTCCAGATTTTCTATGTATTTTCCTGGAAATAAAAACACTTTGAGTTTTTATTATTGTTTTAATGAAATGCTCCAATTTCACCCAAATGAAATCCGTGATGTCAGGGCCAGTGAGAAAGCTCAGCAGACTAAGCACTTGCTTAGGTAAGTTCAGGAGCCAGAGTTCGATTCCTGGCACAGGATGCCGTGCTGGCCCTACCTCTGGTTGCACTGAGCTGGCAATGGAGCTCAGGAATGGTGGAATAGGGGCACATAGCTGTAATCTCAGCATTAGGAAGGCTGAAAACAGGAGGATCACTACAAGTCTGAGCTGCATAGTAAGACTCTGCACACACACACAAAAATTCATGATGTCCCAATGTGAACCAAAGGCAATGTACCATTTTATTTTTGTATTTTTACATTAAACAAAAAGCTTTATTGGGCTGGGGAGCTGGCTCAGCACAATAAGCACTTGCCTGGCAAGCACAAGGGCCTGAGATCAATCCTCAGTTCCACACACACACCAAAGATTTTATTTATTTTATTTGGTATAGGTCTTGCTATACACCTCAAGACTCACAGTGATCCTCCTGCCTCGGCTGCCCCAGTGCTGGGATTACAGGTGTGCACCACCCAGCCGGTTTCGCGAGCTGGCCTGGTGTGGTGCCGATGTGGCATGCAGCACCAGGGACTGAACCCAGGTCCTTGAGCTTGCCAGGCAGACACTTAGATGGCCAAGCTATCTCCCTGGCCCTTATTTTCACTTTTAAAGATGCATCTATTGAATACATTCTGTGTACAGAACTCAGTTACTCCTGAATAAAAATTTGCAAATGTTTCCAACCATAGTTGCCTTTAAATTTTCCTCTTTCCTGCATGATAAGAAAAATTATCATATGATCCCATCTGGTACAGATGGCAAGAACAGTATATAGATACATTTAAAAATAAAAAAGATACATACATTCTCATTTTTAAAATTTAAAAAAATCTGTATAGCCACTAATTACATAAAATGCTAGTTTAAAAGGAGACTAAAGATGATTAACCCCCTTTAAGGCATCTGAGCTCTTCCCACAGAAGCATCAGCAGCACAGGTAGCAGACCAGAAGTGTGTGCCCAGGATGCATCTAGCCTTCCTCTGCGTGGCTCCAAATGAAGCGCTATACCTTTGTGTGCATCCTCATATATGGAGAGGAACAGCCGAAAAATGTCCTTGGGAACTCTGTCTTCGTTTGGGAGGCACAACAACAGAATGATAATCTCTGCCTGTCCCAAGCCATGCAGTCCATTGGTTGAGAAGTACCAATATTTATCTGAAGAATCTGAGCAGTGAAAGCATACAACTATAAATGCCAACTTCTGTTAAAAAAATTAAACATTATTTCTGCATAAAGCACTTTTCAATCCCATACTTTCCCAAAATTCTGCTTATAATAACCTTAAACTCAACTGTATAAGATTCACCTAAGAAAAAAAGACTATCTTATACAGTTAAAATAATTAGCACTAAGAAGATACACTAATATGCTGAATGTAGTTTGTTAAAAATTACTTCATTTTCAAAGAGAAGGCAAAGCTTTTAAGTGCATCTGAGTAGTAAAGATTATTCCTCAGGCTGGGGAGATAGCTCCATGGCACAAGTACCTGCCTAGCAAGTGCAAGGTCAGGATTTAAAACCCCATCCCGCAAAAAAAAAAAAAAAAAAAAAAAAAAAAAAAAGATTATTTCCCTACTTTTAATTAAGGCACATGACACTGTTTTTATTATTTCTAAGACCAATTGTTGCATATCTCATTTACCAAAGCCCAATTTATCTAAAAGCTGTAAGAAGTAGTCAACTGTATAATATGCATCAAATATACTTCAGCTGTAAGCCTGTGGTCTGAACTCAGGTTGCCACTGTGAATCTGTACACTCAAGTCCCACTGAATACACAATACATTTGCAACATGGATTGGTAGTCTATTTGGCCAGTCAAAATCTAACTTGAAGACATAGTTAGTTTAAAAATCCTGCTTACCCATTAAGCAAAAAAAGATAAATCATCACTTACAAAATATTAATCTGACAGTCACAAGCAGGTTGGCATTCAACACGAAGGTGGCAGCAGGAGACCCTTCACTCTGCAGAAGGGAGCTGACCTGCTCAGGAGAGGGGTGCTCTTCTACCACAGGCACTGCACACAAGAGAAGTGTCGTCTGGGCTCAGTGTCCTGCACATGCGCTAACAGCGAAATGAAGCCCTACACGCATGTACCGTGAGCTCGAGCAAGTTTAAAAACAAAAACAAGCATGCTTCCTAAAGTCAGCTAATATTCTGTATAACTGTTACTTATTCATTCTTAACCTTCCTATCCAGCACAGATTTTAATACTGTGAAACATGCATTTGAAATACATCACATACACAAAATACACTGATTATATAGCACAATTATAAAATGTAAGCACCATCAAGCTAGCTTGCTTGTTTTCTTGCTTGGACTCACAGTGATCCTTCTGTTTTCAGCCTCCCTAGTGCTGAAATTAAAGCGCACCCAGGAGCACAGCACTATCAAGTTTTAAAACACTCTGTCAAAAGCAGATTCCGCTTTGTTGGTCACTCCAATTCTAACTTGTAAAACTGACAAGCCCCTAACAACCTAGACCAAGATATACAGGGGCTGACTGACACATGTCTACGTTGGTGACAGGTGGTTAGAAAACCGCACAAAACAACAGCATGGCATTCGGTATGCGAAGCATGCAGCTCCATGTGCTTTGGGCAGGACACCGAGCTCAGAAACCAGCCCCTCCAGAGAGAAGAAGGTGCTACGTGCTGCTGCTCGCGCTGATGTCACACAGAGGGCCAATGGCAGCGCCAGGTTGCAGTGGAAGGCCAGGCGTGACGGGTGTCCACCTCGGGGACCACTCTCAGTGAGAGGGGGCCACAGAACCTTCAGCTTAAAGAATTCAGTCACTATGAGGAATTAAAAATCCCCTGCCCACTGCCTTTTCTAGTGGTACTAGCGACTGGATCCAGGGCCTCCATGTGAAGCTGCATCTCAAGGTTTTTGATTTTTTTTTTTTTTAAATTTTGAAAGAGTTTTGCTAAGTTGCCCAGGCTGGGCTTGAACTTGTAATCCTCCAGCTTCAGCCTCCCAGGATGCTGGGTTACAGGTGTGTACTGCCATGCCTGGCTAAAATTTCTGGTTTTCGTCAATAGCCTTTTTCTTGGGATATTCCTCTTCTTCAGAAAAAGACACAATCAACTTGCTAATACAATGGTAACATTTCTGAATGTCTACGTTTCCTACTGTGTTGGAATTTGGCTTACTGTATACTAAGGGAACAGATGTAATGAATCATAAAAGCTCAAATCCTTTATAGAGTTTGCTTTTACATAATAACTTATTATAAACTAAAGTCATCAGCCCCAGGACAGACCGTAACACCATTATCTGAGCTATAAAACCCTTTGCAGGCACATCCATCACACCTCTCCCTAAAAGCACTCTTTTTAAAGGGCAAGTAGCTGCTCTCTCTCCTACCTGAGCCCTGTTGTCCAGAAGCACCCAACAGCGGGGGCAAGTTATCCTCATCGTCAGGTAAAAGGCTGACCTTCCTGCCAAGGCGCTCGTCCACGCAACACAGCAGCCTGTAATCTGAAGCACCGGCCAGGGGCAAGATGCTGGTCACTGTGTCCCCCAGAGACCTGGATGGCACCTCAGTTTCTGCAAAGACATCATCGGCCGGGGCAAGAGAAGCAGACGCAGGTAAGCCATCAGTTCCTGGGCTCGTCAGCAGTTTTTCCACAGACGGAACACAGGAAACAGGGCTCCCAAAGCTCGCGTTTCTTGGGGTGTCTCCAAGCACATCCTCTGGTTTCTCCACTGTGGTAGAAAGGGCATCATCCAACGTACTTACTGTCTGCAAAATATGCAGTAACAAACTATATCAGCTTATGCTCTCCACTCAATTGTAAAATGCTCCTCTTCATAGTCATAAGTATATCTTTTTAATCAGATATACATAAAAATCAGGACAGGTTCACAAATGGGGATCTCTGGGTCCCCAAGACCTTTTCAGGGAAGCAAGGGGACCCTCACATTTTCCTCATATAATAAAAGCATGCTAAAACACTAAATGTAGAATCCGCTGTGAGCCTCTGCTTTATGCTCTGTCACACACTGAAGCAATTGACAAGGGCTAAGTTGTGTAGCTCAGCGACACAGTGCCTGCCCAGCATGCCTGAGGCCCTGGACTTAATCCTCAGTATCACAAAAAAGAGAAAAACAATTTGCAAAAACATAAAACAATGCCACTGTTACTACTTTAATCTTTAAAATATTCTTTTTCTAAGAATATTATTTCTACTGTTACGGTATTTGTTACAGGTCTTGCTTTGCAGCTTGGCCTCAGCGATCCTCCTGTCTCAGCCTCCCAGCATTGGGATTCCAGGCGTGGTCTTGGTGGCTGGCACAGTCCACTCAGGATTCCAGGGCTGGCATGACATATGGTACTTGGGATTGAACCCAGATTTTTTAAATACTATAGCTAGCTCAGCCTGCCCTGAGGATGGGGCTGGTGCAGTATATGGCGCTGGAGATTGAACTATGGTCCCTGTGGCTGCCTAAGCTTGTCTAAACAGTTGCTTTAGACTGCTGAGCCATCTCGCCAGCCCAGAACTCAGATTTTTCTGCCTGCCAGGCAGGCATTTAGACCACTGAGCTATCTCCCCAACATAATGGGTTTACTTTTTAATTAAACAATTTTTAATTCTTTCAATTTTAATTTTAAATATACAAGTAATAATTACCAATAAGTAAAATCTACATACATAATCTTTAGTCCTTAGAGGGCTTCAATGTCTTTTTTAAAAGGAATAAGGGAGTATAGGGGAATCCTGAGATCAAAAAATTCGAAAAGCCATTGCCTTAAACTAAAATAAAACCAAAAAAAGAGGAAAATTGAAAATGATATTCATTGCGTCAGCAATACATTCCTAGAGATACTGGACTCAGTTCCGGATGGCTGCAGTAAGTCCTATCACTTGAGTGTCCCAGCACGTATAAAGGTTATGTTTACACTCCACAGTGGTCTTCTGAGTATGCAGTAGCTTTACATTTGCATAGCCCAGTTACAAAACACTAAGTTAATCATCTGACTTGAGAAAACGGTGCCGGCGGACTTTCTCTTCAGGGTTGCCGCAGTCTCCTTGATGCATGCAGCAGGTGACAGTGTCCACAGAGCACGATGTAAGGCCTATCTGTATGTTTCTTCCACTAGGGGACCCATGGTGCGCAAAACACAGGCGCACTATCAGTCACATGAGGGGCTGTCTACATGGTGACTGTTCTCACTAACGAGGACCTCTGTTCCCTACCATGGGCACATCCGGAAAGGGAGGACTACCATCTTCGGAGCCTCGTTTACTTCCACACGACAGTTTTGTTGTATCTGCAACTTCACCGTTAGGCAGGATACCATCTGCAAACCACACTCTCTTCTGTTCTCTGGAGCCTGGTCCTAGAATCAGGGGACAGTAAATCACTTCAGTCTGGCATACTGCAATGATGTGCTGCTGAGTGGCCAATAACGTGCCCAGGACCATCTGGCTCCCCGGTAGCAAGGCCTGCACCTCGGGCCACACGCCCTAGAGAAGAGGGTTTTCAGGACCCGCTGCAGTGAGCAGAGGCCTTTTCTAGGAACCGCATACCCAGGAAGCACGATGGCCAGGCACGGCGTGGGATGGCCTTCCTCAACAGTGTGCGGGTGCGGCACCTGAAGACCCAGGGCTCTGGAGGCTGAGTTGGGACCAGGGTCTGGGGCTCGAGTGAAATGTAGGAACTAAGGCAGTGTTGGAAAGCAGAGATCAGAACACAGCAGATGACAGAGAGAAATGAAGGAGAGGAAGACCAAGAAAGGAAACGGGATCACTTCACATTCAAGATGTGATTTATTTATCAGAGAAATAAAACACATTTTGTTCTCATAATATAGTTCCAAAACTTCACATACATTTAATAAGGTATCTTTCTTGAATTTGTAACATCTTAATAAATTAATTTAGGTTGCTGATACATTTTTAGACACAGATTTATTCACCTTTACAACCATGATACACAACCATGTTCAGTGAACTCATTTCAGTTACAATGAAAAATAGGTGCTAAGTGATAAAGTCCAAAATAATTGCCAGAGGACCCAAATCTGACTGTAGTTGACATTTATCATTATTTTATACCATATGATAGTCTTTAGTCCCCCAATAATGTTTAGATGAGATTTATTTACTCTAAATGAGCAACAGGTGTTTTAAAAATATATATATATCATACAACTCAAAGATTTAAAAGTATTTAGATTTAAAGCACGTCTTACTACTGTGATAAAATAAATTTAAAATAATTCAATAAAAAACTGAAAGAAAAGAAACAAGCTTTCAAAGCCCAGGAGGTACATGCTATTTCCCATCTCTAAGTGCCCAGCACTTTCTGCACGCAGCTCCCAGGGCGGGCTGAGCCGGGAAGGCGGCTCCCAGCGCTACACCTACCGCTGGCTGCAGTCAGGCCCAGCCCGCCAGTCCTACAGCAGGCGCTGCAGTGCACCGGCTCTCCTAGCACCGACCACAGCACCATCTCATTTCATCCTAAGCCCTGAATGATCCCAGCCTTGAGACAACCCAACTCCTGCCTCCTGGCCTGAGGGTCAAGCATCTCCTGAGCACCTGGGTCCAAGCTCTGGAGTCCTGCCCTCTGTCCTTCTGGCTCTCCACCCCAGGGATGGTGCTGCTTCTCTGGCACTCATCTCTGGCACAGCTGAGCGTGTTCTCTGCTCCGCTCGCCTCCGACACACGCATGTACCAATTCCCGGCACCAAGTCCCTCCTGTGACTTAGTTTGTTTTCTCTGTCCTGCCTGGTCCCTGACAATACCAGCCGATTTCCACGAGCATGTATTATCTGCTTGCTGTTACCTTCAATACTTGGCTGTTTCAGTGCTGAGGTGGGCAAAGCTGTAGGTGAATGCATACTGGTCGGCTGGGTCTCCTGAACAGGTGGGGTGGTGGCACCGTCCCCAGGATGATAAGTCTGAGGGCCTGAGCCAGTGGGACTCATCATCCTTTCAAAGGCCTGAGCTAGACAGGGAAAAGAACAGCATCAGAATCTCAGAGGGTTTTGAACTTCAAACTAGAATCTCGCAAATATTTTATCGTTTAAGTTGTGTGGCTAAAGAAACCAGAAGTAGCATCAGGAGCAGACACTGCTGGCGTGACTAGCACTGCTCTGAACAGTGGCTGGCAGTGCTGGTCTCTGACAGCCACCACCATATCGCTTCCACAGCACGCTCAGCATGCACTCCAGGCCACTACAGAACAGCACCCTGTTTAGGGCACTGCTTCTACTGTAGACCCTGCGGTCTGTTTCCTATACCATGCAGAGTGACTGTCAGACACAAACCACTGTCTGGTGGCTGCTCAGTTTAAAATACTTTATTGGAACTGAAACTGTGGCTCAGAGGTAGGGCAACGGTCCCGTGCACAGATGGACCAGCACTGGAAAAAAGAGAAGAAAATTCTTGAAGGGAAGTGAAAGTTAAGCTGCTAAAATAGTCCATGAGCCCAATACAATCAATCCTCTGCCGTCTGCTCCTTCCTGATCACTGTTGGCTAGGGCCTGGTAAAGAGTGCCTGCTGCCCAGCCAGGGGGCGCTCCTCCTGCAGTGCAAGGCTTTCTTGGCCGTCATACCTCCTGTGGAGCCCTGCACTGCCTGCCTTCCTGCCACAGGCCTGTTGCCAGCCTCTGCAGTTGGAAGCTTCATCAGGGGAAACAGCACCATCTGAGAGCCTCTGTCACCCACCAGCCCTACAGAACAGGGCAGCCTCTCTTGGCTGGGGAGCTCACTGTCACACTCCCCACGGCTCAAGCCAGCAACAACACGCGCAAGGAAGGGTTCACATGGGCCTAGGGGACCCAAATGTCTTGTGTTCTAAGTATCAAAGGCATCGCTGACTCACTCCAAATCTACCTACTGGAGTTCACATGCACGCTTCCTTTGAACTCATGCAATCTCCAAGTGACTATCTCATTATCCAGTCACTACACAAACAGCCCTGCCTGCTGTCCCTTCATGAACTGTGTCACACAGCCTTTGAATCATCCTCTTCTCAGCAGACAGTGCTATTTGGTCACTTCTTCCATTTCCAACCAGCATAAATTACAAATAGTCCCACATATGAAACTCTAGCTTATCAAAATAGAATGAACAAATGCTATAACTAAATTCATTTCATGAATTACTTAATAAACTGAAGTACCTAGTTTGGTTTTTTTTTAATTTTTATTTTATTTTATTTTATTTTATTTTTTTCTTGTTTCAGAACCTTTATTTGTTTATTCACTCATTTTTATGGCTGGCTCAGCCCACCCCGAGGGCAGGGCTGGCGCAGCATGTGGTGCTGGGGATCGAACCGCAGTCCCTGAAGCCGCCCAAGCTTTCCCAAGCAGGCGCTTTGGACCACTAAGCCATCCCACCAGGCCCCTAAAGTACCTATTTTGAACATCTTTAATGACAATGTCCTCTTGCCTCTTGGACATTATAGTCAGGATATGTCTTTATGCTCATCTAAAAGTCTGACCTGTCAACTCAAATAATACATGACATCTCTATGTTCCTTTTCTTAAGTGGGAGAGATGATTATCTGGGCGCTGGCTCTACAATGCCTCAATGCACACAGATCACCGCAAACACAGCAGCAGTCCCCTCCAAGGCTCCTGAACCAGTGCAAAATCAGACAGAACTCTGGGAAGCATGGAACCCAACCTGTTTTCTGAGCAACACCGGCACAACTGTGAAAAGCTCTACACTCTGCCATCTTCTGGAGCACACATCCACACCAGGGAGGAAAGCAAGGCATCTTGGGCTAGCAAACTCACATCAGAGGTTTTCAGAGAACTGATGAAAAAAATTTATCTTCATTCAGAAGAAAACAATAGGTTATTACTGTGAATGTGTCCTGCTGACTAGCAAGAAAAAGTGCCTGAGGTAATAATGCACAGGGCTGGTTAAAAGAGAAAAGGCCCACATAATGCTTTCAATCAACCTTCGAAAATGTGAAAAGTACTCAAAAGAACATATTGGAGGGAAACACAATATAACACACACACACACACACACACACATACACAGAGGAGCATGTACACCACACAGCCTATGAGAAGGCAGAGACTCCAGGACCATAGGCTGATAATGGAAGCTAGCTAGGGTCTGGGGGCATGATGGGAAGTGACACAGGACACTAATAGTGCAGAGGGACATAGGGGACAGATGTGCAACAAGGCAGTGTTCCATGAGCTCAGAGTCAGATACCTACACCTGACCTTCCTTCAGCCTAGGTCACTTCTAACAGGTGGAACTCTTGCCTCTCGCGCCATTAATCTGCATCACTGAGTAGTCTGTGGGCAGAGGTACTTCATAAACGTATAGCCCGTGACACTGATGGTAATGATGCCAATAACGATGGCAAAGACGAACGGGCAGAGGAGAGGCGGCAGGGAGGGCTTGGTACCTGTTAAAGGTAATGAACCGCCTTTAACAGGCACTCCAGAAACTGAACGCTTCCTCTGCAGACTGGTAGTGTTAACCGTGAGAGTGGAACAAAAAGCAGCCAAGCCTTCGGAGCCCCACCTCAGCCAGGTGAGTCTACACTAGGTCCTCGCCTTGAGGAAACAGAAGCTCATCTTCGTCACAATCCAGGCGTTTGCAAGACATGTTCAATTACTGGATGAAAGCAGGTCAAGTGAGTACCCACCTTTGCTAATAGTCTCATAGCAGATCACACACACTCTGGCTCCCTTCTCCAGATATGGCAGCTTACACTTCCTATTACAACAGACACCACAGAATACCTGTAAAGAACAAAATACTGTTTGTATCTTTTTCTAGCACATAACAAAACAATACTAGCAATGCCAACCTTAACTAACTGAAGCCCCTTTTCTCTACAGTTTACAGTAGTGCTTCCGTTGATGAACACTATAATTTGTAAACAATTGGGTCTGCACACAGAAGCATTTGGAGAAATTGTTTTTATCTGAAAACTCTGCATTGGATAAGAAACACAATCGTAGCCATCTTTTGCACACAAATACAAATGTGGTCGTCTTTTCCAAAATCATGCCACAAATTAAGTTTATCAGTGGAGGTACCACTGTATTTTCCTAATCACCGTAAGTAAAATTCTCAATGATTTTCACTTAAATGTGATTCTGTGATTTATAACCATACCTCTAACAACAATTTCTTTAAAATTCTGTTCATTAAAAACAAAAACTTCCAGTGTATAAATTTAATATTTAACATTTTCTATAGATTTAACTTAAACCTTTTATGAGTATTATTTTGTTAAAGATGAGAATGAACTTAACTGACACACTAGTGAAAAATGCTTGAATACAGAAGGCGTCCTCAAGTTTACAGACAACCTCCGCCTCCATCGACCTTTGGAAGGCAGTTGGCCAGGGAGAGGTGAGTGCCTGTGCCCGAAGGCGCGTGGGGGCAGCATTCAGGACTGCCATGTCAGTGCATCAGACTGAGGATGGCATTCTAGAGCTCACAAAACGTAACAGCAAGAGTTCCTCCTTTCCCAGCGTGTTACAAATACCCCACGATAACGCAGCACTTGCTCAACTACCAAATAACCTGGGAAAGGGTAGTGCGGCATTGACTTCCAGAATGACTTCGAGTTGAAAACAATGAACGTAAGCACAACAATATCATCTTCTATTCACCAGCCTTTCTTGTCATTAGATTTCATTCAAAATGCCTCAAAGACTAAAGAGCTGGGCTGGGAATGTACCCCTGTGGTACAGCGCTTTTCTACTATGTGTGAGGGTCTAGGTCTAATCCCTAGCACCAAAAATAAAAGATAAGATTTTTAAAACTCACTTTCCCACATGCTCGGCAGTGATGTCGCCTTTTTGTAAAAGTAAATTTGACTTGGCAGTTCATACAGTTTGGAGCTTCTGAATCAGGAACCCAAGTAGGTTGTTTCTGGCCCAAAACCAAGCCTTCTTTGCAAGTGTTTTCAGGCAGTGAATCTTCACTTGGATTTAAAAAACTGGACCCACTTTCAAAGTTGCTCTCTATATCAATGTAGTTAGAGTTGAAGCTGGCCTGAGTATCCCCTGCAGGGTCGGCAGGACACAGGATTGGCACAAGGGCACTGCCCAGGTCGGGCTCACCTTCTGGCACAGAGGTAGCATCTGGCTTATTACTTGGGTCCTTTGACATCCTCGCTTGTGGCGCATGGCTACTGAATTGCTTAGGTCTCGCCCCTCCAACATGTGCAGACTGGCTACTAACATCACAGACCAGTAGCTCATTTATCATCTCAGATTTGCTGGTAAGGAGCCCTTGTTCAAGGGGAGTTTCACTTTTTTCCTGTATAGAAAGGGCTATTTCTGTTGTATTCTGTTTATCAACTGTTTCGGAACTCGTATTAATACTATCACTTCCTCCGGTGGCTCCTGCTTCAGCACTGAAATAAATATCTCTGACAGTTTCATCACCTAGGCCTTTCAGATCTGCTGGATTCATCTGAGACTTTGATTCATTTACGTTTTCTTCAACAGCTGTCAAGTTAGAGGTCTGAAGGTACTGCTCTGTCAAGAAGGCATCGAGCTCAGCATCACTGATGAGTGCGCTGCTCTTCATCCCTTCATCGATATTGAAGTAGTCTAAGTCATGGCCATCCAGGTCACTGCCTGAGAGAGTGAGACCAGCACAACTGGCAGGATAGCCTGGGGCACCACCCCCCAGGCGTTCCAGCTGAGGCTCTGCAGATGTGGAGGGACGGCTGGGACCAGGGCCACTCAAAGCTTCAGGTCCAATTCCCATCTGCTCAAATTCTAACTTTTCTTCCCCCCTCTCTTCGTGGAATGGCTGAAGAAGTGTGTTTTTACATTTTTGCTCTTTTGTAAGATCAGTCTGCCTGACTGGCTCCCTGTCTAGAGCAATACTTCTCCGTGTTTCTGCACGCACCACCCCTGTACCTTGTGTCTGATCCCTGGGTTCCTGCTGAGGCAAGCAATCACCACTTGCTTTACTTTCAGTGAATGAGCTGCACAAAGAGCCAGGTACTGGAAGACAGGAGAAAGAGGAGGGTATTTCACTGGTTTCACTGGAAACATGTAGAGCTGACAAGGAACTATGGATTGCATCACTATCACAGAAGTCTGAATTTCTTGAGGCTTCTTTTGCAGATGGCTTTATAAATACAGCAGTTCTATCTTCCTGACAGGAATAGTCAGGTAATTTGATATTTTTATCTCTTGAATTGGAGTCACTTAGGCACAAACTTTCACTTTTTGGAAGACTTGCGCAAGGCAAAGCATCTACACTGCCTCTTTCTTTTAAACATTCAGTGGTGGTTGCTTCCATCATACCCACTTCATCTTTTACCAAATCTACTTCCGGTTTCACCGAACAGCCACCATCTTTTAATAATTCACAAGGCAGGCTCTTGTGTTGTAGTTTATCTTTGGTACCACAAATTCTGGAACTCTGCTGAGTCAAAACAGAGGTCATACCAGAGTCAACAACTGGGTCTAACTGACTAGAGGTCTTCTCATCCTTTAAATTTTCTGGTCCACTGTATTTATAAGAGTCTGAAATTACTGTATCTACTTTTATATCCAATTCTTTGGCACCAATTTCTCTACTCTCTAATTTAGAGCTGACATTGTTTTGCTCTTCTGTGACAAGAGCACTCCCGTAGTCTGCTGATGGGACAGAGACAGCATCCAAAACTGCAGAGGAATCCAATCCAGTCAAAGAATCTGCACTACATGTGACATCATCTGGCAGTAATTGCTTAATATCTTCTTCGCTATTGGTTGGATGCACCAAGTTACCCGTGTCACTTATCAGGTCACAGACAGGCTTACTACATCGCATGTAGGAGGGCTGAGCGTCATCTGAAGTACTACCATCCACAGAAGAAAGGAGATCCAGTCCTGTTACATTTTTCTCATTTTGCAGAGATGTTAGTCCCTCAAGCGCTTTTTCACTGAGGGAAATCTCATTTGCTTCATAGCACGTCTCTGAGGAGGCATAATTGCGAGCACACTGCTGGTCCTTCGGGAGCAGCAAAGGTGGCTGTGAAGGAGCCAACTCTGAAGAAACTGAACACTTGTTAGAATCATGCACGTTCTGGACACCTTGGAGATAATCTTGTTCATCTAGTTGAAAACAGGAACACAAAGTTATTCAGGATGCCCAAAGCAAACAAAAACTTTTAAGACAGTATGTTTCTAAGACTTCTAAGCTACATAAACTTTCTTTAGCTTTAAAGTACCGTATTTTCTGCTTTGTACTCTTGAATACAGATTTCATGAGGTGACAGAAGTTCCACTTACTCCTCAGTTGCACTATAAATCCAGTCTAAGAAGAATGGTCAACCATTTTGTTCTGCTTGTTTCCTTGTCTTTACGTGAAGAAAATATCATCTCTTAAACTCAACTTGTGACATGCTTTAAGGTTAGGTTGGTTTGGAGGTCCCTCCTACAGCTAAACTTGTATCTGCAAAGCAAGTTCTAGTTCCCTAACTTCTATTGTTGGCCATGGGCTACTTTCTGTATGAGAATAAGCTAGTATGTTACATCATAACACAGGAGGACTTTTTTCAGAAGATGACAATGTGACCAAAACAGAAATCAAACTTTGCTAAGAGCACTCTATACCTGCAATAAGTGAATTACAGACATTTAAAAATTTTAGAATTCTAGTGGAGACCAAAATAGAAAAGCAGCAAACCTGGGTTCTGTTCAAAATCATCAAGGAGTTTGTCCAAGTCACTGACAGCTGCTTTAAAATAACTGTCCATCCTACCTCTAGATTTAGTCAGAATTCAATTCTTCAATGTCTGGAAAATAAAAAGTATTATTTTTCTTAGTTCTCTAAATGAAACATGGTGTGCCATCTTTTGCATGCTAGGAAACACAGGAAATAGAAAAATTACATTTAACAGCACTTCTCTGAGCAGTCACCAATTTAGGCAGAAGAGCTCTATTTATGGAAAACAATAATAACATTTCCATGCATAAGCTATTATAAATTTCAAAGCACTTGTATAAATAATTCATGGATCAAAGAATTCACAATGAAAACCTGAAAATACTTGTAAATGCCACATGTCAAATTATATAAAACATACTGCATGCAAATAAAGATACTACACAGAAAACTAAAAGTTTTGTGAAAAGCCAAATAAAGTGCATGAATCTTTTGCCAGAGCC
Organism: Myocastor coypus; assembly: GCA_004027025.1. Lineage (NCBI taxonomy): Eukaryota > Metazoa > Chordata > Mammalia > Rodentia > Myocastoridae > Myocastor > Myocastor coypus. Next base: position 30,207 of record PVJA010006374.1, read on the forward strand.
TCTGCAGAAATCTCTCAGTGATTAATGGGACAAATCAAAAGGACAAAGAGGCCAGGTTTGATGGACTCGCACTTGCTTTGACAGGACAACTGAATGGCAAGCTAGTGCAGATCACAAAAAACTGAAATCAAACAGATCTTTAGGAGACTCAAATTCAAGCTCTACACTGGAAGGCTGAAGGGTCCAAGGAGGAAGCCAAAGAGTCTGCGCTAGAAGCCAGGAGATGAAGTCCAAGCTCACAGCAAAGGAAATGGAATCCTCTGTCCTTCCTCATTTCCTTTTTATATCCTTAGGGTGTGGGATTACTGAGCCAATTCAATTAAGTTTCTAAACTTCTCATGTTGACAGAATCAATCACTACAGTTCACCCCAGTAAACTGACAACCAGACATAGTCCTTTACACCAGTTTTCAGATACAATGACATGTATATAATTACCCTAAACATATAACTGCTCCTTCCCCAGAGGGACCTAAGGCCCCTATTCGTACTGGTGAGCCACGATGATGTTTTGGATCCCCTGGAATCGGTGTCAGTTCAGAACCAGCGTCCTGTAATCCTAAAAATATCTGATCGTTCTATGGGAACACCATGGATAGTCATCCAATGCAGTTGGTTTGCCCATGTCAGATTATTCTGGTCATTGTTCTACTTTTGCTATTCATTAAGGTAAGAACAGGGACCCTGCCTTTGGTGATTAAGTACTGCCACTTTGATCTCTGCCACTCCCGGATCCAATCAAGCCCATAGCCCTTAACCTTCCTAACTGAGTAACTGCGGTCCCCAATGTAAGGTCTGGCATACAGAGAAGAACAAGCTTTTCAGGGATGCTGGTGCTCCCCTCACAAACCTGTTTCTCAAGGGTCAGTGAAGGGTACATTATCTGGATCATTCCAGTGTGGAGGAGTAGGTTTAATGTGACAGACCCACTCTGTATCCCATTTCCTAAGCCTCTGAATCCCCTCATCAATAGCAAACCATGGAATAGCAGGCATCTCTAACTCCTTCACACTCCTCTTTCACACTCCTCTTCTGACTTCGGCCAACCAGCCAAATAAACTGTTAATACCTTGCTTTACTCCATGAGCTGTAACATTGAATTCAGAATCCCTACTTAATAGGCCCATACCAACAAACTCAGCCTGGTCCACGTGTATCTTTTTGCCAACATTACTCCACTCATAAAACCCATTCCCATGCTTATAAGAGTTAGAGAACCCAAGAAGATCTTTAGGAGAATAACACATCTCCTCATGGATCATATCGTGTACCTCATCCTTAGGAGTCTTACACAATTGAAGTCTGGTTATGGGCCTACAGGCAAAAAAATGGTGGTGAGGGTGGGTCCTGAGGACTCTCAGCATTACCCTGGTTGTTCAACATAGGATTAGTTTCTCCAGAGCTATGAGGAGACAGTAATACTGCAGGACCACAGCAGGTGGAGGCAGTGAAGCCTCTGCCACAGCGGGTGGGGCATTCTCTTCCTCTGGCAAAATAATCTCATCAGCATCTAGGAACTCAAGGTCCTCAGCTTCCTCAGCATCCTCCCACACATCTCCATCCCAGTTCAAGGGATCCCATTCTTTCCCATCAGTGTCCTCCTCACCGTTGCTTCAGATATCCTCCAAGGCTATGCACTGAATTTGGGCTGCAGTTCAGCCAACCGAAGTACAAAGGACTGCATTTGGGTTTCTGTAATCTCAGCCTTATGACTAAAAGAGGAGATTTTCTTTCAGGGCACACTTAGAAACTTTTGATTTCTTATACGTCTGGAGATAGAAACTAGAATCAATGACTTTCTTATTTTCCTGCTTCACAAGTTTGTCCAGTGAGGCTAAGACCAACCAGCCTACTCTGCCAAAGAAATCCAAAATTTCCATGTACTGAATCACTAAATTCCTGACCTCTCACAAGTGGTGAATTAGGATAATCAAATGGATCTACATGGCATATTAGTTTAAATAGCTCACACCAAGGAGTATCAGTATATTCTACAGAATCAGGAGACCATGGTATCTTTATGTCTCATCAATTCATGAAGCTAACTCGAGGAACCCCTAAAGCCATTTTTAAAATGCCATAATTATATTCTGTTTCTCTGAAGCCACTCCCAGTATCAAAATGTGTATCAATCAAGGTTTTACTAGAGGAACAGATATAGCACAAGGTGTAGAAACAAATAAGAAATCACAAGATGGGTTTATGACGGTCAGCCGCAGCGTCGGATGAGGAAGCGTGCAGGCGACGTCTGCACACTGGGGACCGGAATCGGTGCGTGCTCTGGAGCTCACTGCAGTGGCTCGTGCAAGTCTGTGTGAGGAGGCCAGTGGGTCTGCAATGGAAGGCTGAGGAGTCTACACCGGAAGGCTGAAGGGTTGAAGGTGGAAGCCAAAGGGTCTGCACTAGGAGCCAAGAGGCGATGTCCAAGCTCTGTCCTTCCTCATTTTCTTTTTCTACTTTTAAGTGATAAGAGTGGTTCCTGTACACCCTAGGGTGTGGAATTGCTGAGCCAATTCAGTTAAGCCTCTAAACTCAAGTTGACACAATCTATCAAACATTATACTGCATGTCTGCAGGAGATTCAAGCACAGACAGACACGTTAAACAAGCTAAAAGGAAAATAACTGGTTACAGTAATCCAGAAGAAAATACCATAGCACAGCTCTTCATTCTGGGAAATGACTAGGGTGGAAGAGACTTTAAATACAGGGTAAAGAAATATGACTAGACTTAGGAGAAAAAAAAAAAAAAAAGACTTAGAGGAGAGCCGGGCGTGGTGGCTCACGCCTGTAATCCCAGCACTTGGGAGGCTGAGGCAGGAGGATCGCTGCAAGTTCGAGACCAGCCTGGGCTACAAAAGTGAGCTCAAAGCCAGCCTGAACTGCACAGTGAGACCCTGTCTCAAAAAGCCAAAAAAAAAAAAAAAAGACTTAGGAGAGAACTGAGCCAACTGTGAGACCAGCTGAAGAAAGTTCTAACAATGAAGAGATACATACAAAACAGCTAAGAGAGAGGCAAAAGAATGAGAATGGAGTCCCACTGGGAGAAGAGAAAGTGGAACAACTTTACTTGAAAGATTATACAGATTTTCCAAAACTTATGAAAAACTCAATACAGTGAACACATTACCACGCAATAGAAACAAATGCACACCCAGGGGCATTGTGGTGAAGCTACTGACCCCAAACAAAGAGCAGAAAGTGAAGAATTGGCATCTTCAATGCAAGCAGCAGCCTTGCGGCAGCGGGCACACCTGAGAGGTGCTGGGGGGCATGGCACCCCCATTCAGTAGAGCTCGGCTCTCTATTTACACTGAACTGTGGCCAGGACACACACGCCAAAGAGTGGCTAAAACACACACCGAGGCGAGCATAAAACACGCCAGGGAGCAAAAGGGAGGCCTTGGAAGAGTCAGTATAGGGGGCAGAAGAACCTTCAAAGAACACCCTCAGAGAAAAAAGGAATGAACAGCAAAGCAAGACCCCAGAAGCAGACCTACACAAGTAAGGTCCACTTCTCTTTCCCAAAGATCCTAAGGCATTTTAATGAAGAAAGAGTGGCCTCTTCAACACGAAGCGCTGCAAAAAATCTGGCATCCTTGTGCAAAAACACAAACCTTAATACAGACTATAGGGCTGGCGAGATGGCTCAGTGGTCTACAGCGTCTGCTTGGGAAAGCTTAGGCAACCAACAGATTGAGGTTCAATCCCTGGCACCACATGCTGTGCTAGCCTCCACCCCAGGACAGGCTGAGCTGGCCATAATATATGAAAAAACAAACCAACAGATCAGTGAACTCAAAATGTCTAAGAGACTTAAACAGCCGGGCATGGTGGCACACGCCTGTAATCCCAGCACTCAGGAGGCTGAGGCAGGAGGATTGGTGTGAGTTCGAGACCAGCTTGGGCTACAAAAGTGAGCTGAAGGCCAGCCTGAACTGCACAGTGAGACCCTGTCTCAAAAAGACAAAAAAAAAAAAAAAAGAGAGACTTAAACACAAAATGCCCCCAAACAGTTTTATATACAACTGTCAAAAAAAGCACCAGGGGCTGGTAAGATAAATCACTCAGCAGACTAAATGTCTGCTTAGGCAGACTTAGGAATGCACAGAGACTGCAGTTCAATCCCCAGCCACGAGCCAAGTCAGCCCCATCCCCAGGGGCAGGACTTACACAGGAAGATGAGGGAAAGATGCAGAATGTACCCGGGAAGACGAGGGAAAAGCGGAAATATGACAAGAACTGAGGTACGGACTGAGTGGGAAATCCACACACAACGTTTACAGACCCACAACAAGGTGAACACAAACAGAAGAAGTAAAGTTAACTTATTTGGGGGGAGCAGAGGAGGGGGAAGCGTGCAGCGTGTCACTGACAGCACACCTGACTCCCACATGCACCTTAAAACAACTTCCACAGCCACGGATGGGCAAACACTGGAGAGCAAGACAGCCAGACGTGAGGGTAAAAGCTTGCGAGTGGGGAAGAGCATCCGAGGCGCTGGGCTGGAGCCGCCTTTGTGGTCTGGGCCAGCAAGGGCGAGCCAAGCCCTCCTGCCCCACGCAGCTGCTTCCAGGTAACAGATTAACTTCTGTCCTGCTCGCAGAAAGTGTTCCTAGGCCGGTATCCTGGGGAGAACTGAGAAACAGGTGCTCAGGTCATTTTCTATGCCCTGTGACTCACAGGCACTCCAGCCAGAAAGGTAAGGTCTGGGGAGTGAGACCAGGCTGGGAAGGGCTTTGGCCAGGATGCTTGTTTTTCTTCTAGAGTTGCAGTGAATTGACTCTTTAAATGATGTACAGATTTTCTGATAAACATCAAGTTAAAAACAAAGGCAACAAGGAGTGGGGGAGATAGCAGAGGCGGGGGGCACAAGTGCCTGTCTGGCAAGTGCAAGGTCCTGAGTTTGACCCCTGGTTTTGCCAAAAAAAAAAAAAAAAAAAAAAAAAGAGTAAAAGCTGGGTGTGATGGAGCACACCTGTTCTTCCACCACTCAGGAGGCTGAGGCAGGAGGATCAGAAGTTCAAGGTCAACCTGTGAAACTTAAGACTCCGAAAGTCGAAAATGAACAGTGCTAGGGATGGAACTCAGCACTTCCCAGGTTCAATCCCCAGCACCACAAAACAGAAACAAGCATAGTGGTAAAATGCAGTAAAAGAACTGTGAATACAGAACGTAACTAAAAATAAAGGACTAAAAGGTCTCCAAAGAGTCTTATAGCAAAAGACAGAGAATGTTTAAAAAATAAGTGATGGGGGCTGGCTTAAGGACCAGGAGGGCTTAAGCACCTGCTTGGCAAGCACAAAGTCCCAAGTTCAACCTCTGGTACCAAAAAAATATTAATTTAAAAAAATAAATGATGGAATTAATTAAATAGCATCTATTTACACTGCATTTCTATTTATATAGTATTATGCATAAATAAGCATTATGCAGTGCCCCAGAATATAAGAATACAATATAGCAATTTGTAAGAGATATAACGCAAATCTTACTTATTGCAATCTTTTAACGAAGAATCTTCTTAAACTGTCTATATTCTTCATTTCAGTCAACCAAGATATGTTCTGGCACCAGAAATTTATCACAGTGAAGAAATGTAAACCATAAATTTGTTTTAAAGAAGTATATTCAAGCCGGGCATGGTGGCGCACACCTGTGATCCCAGCACTTGGGAGGCTGAGGCAGGAGGATCAGTGAGAGTTCGAGACCAGCCTGGGCTACAAAAGTGAGCTCAAGGCCAGCCTCAACTGCATAGTGAGACCCTATCTCAAAAAGACAAAAAAAAAAAAAGTATATTCAGAATGTGTATGCGTAATTTTAGTAATGTGTCCAATTATGTTCTCGTAGATTTCCACACAAATCTTTATATTTTCCTCAAAAAACTGGTTTTTAAAATTCTTTATAACTAAAAAGATGGTAGTAACATGCAAGATTCCTGAGAAAACCCCCGTGGTGAGGGTGCTCACCCGGGGCAGTGGAGAGGGCAAGGGCGCGGTTCAGGAAGGACACAGGCTGGAGTTCCCCTGCAGGGCTGGGAGGGCAGAGCGGACCGGGCCAGGGCTGGGACACCCATCCCTGCTTCCGCCGGACATCCCAACAAAGAGGCCCAATGGGCTCCAGGAAGGAGGGGCTGCAGAGCAGGAGAGAAGCGGGGCAAGAGGCTCTGCTAGAGAATAGAGGGGCAGACGTCAGTCACGGGCGACCTCAAGTCGCTGCCCAAGCCACTGGGGCTGCAGTGGCACCCACAGGCTGAACCAGAAGCCAAAGCAAAGCAACCAGGCTCTGCCCAGACTGACACAGCCTTTCGCAGGAAAGCACACGGGGCACTGCGCATTGTACAGGTGCATTTTTATAGATAAATTGTTTAAAACAGTATCAGCGAAAACACTGGGCAAAACATGAAAGAACAAATACAGACAGTTCATAATAATGCTGCATATTTAAGAATGGGAGTACGCAAGCCTCTGAAAGCTACTTTGCACGTCTGTATACCTATTGTCTTACTCTTTAAAACAAACATGTGTTTGTAAACAGGAAAAATAACTTTGCTATCTTTCTTAAAGTATAGTATGTCCTCTTACAACATAAAAGATAATAAAAACCTATAATATCTGTATAGTTAGTAAGAGCATATAAAACTGTTCCATGCACTATCAAAGTACTGAGAATTTGATCTAGTAATTCTTTTTGGAAACTTAAAAAAATTTGAAAACCACTGAAAATACATATTACAAAGGTATTTCACAAACCATGAACTGAAAAATATCTAAATGCCAACACTGGGACATGACAGAAAATTACACAGGCAGCACAAGTAATTATGCAGGCAGCACAAATAATGTTTTTATGTCCACTGTCTATTAAAAAACAAACAAAGTGAAGTTAACTAAAGTGACATACACTATGACCTAGCGTTACAGAACACAATAGCCTTCGGCCAGAACCTATTCCCAAGAACTTTCAATGCTGCGCTGCTTCTAGCAGTGGGACACTGCAAACGACACGTGTCAATTCAAAAATGTTAAGTCAGCTTTCTCGGATTGTGGTCCGAGGACCCCACGGAGCCCCAGGGGCCATTCAAGGTCTCCAGGACTCTGCTTTTCCAACTGCATAACCACGCAAGATGTGTTTCCTTACAGCTTGAACCTCAGCACAACAGCAACTCACACTGAACAGGAGGGCCAAAAGGAGAATTCACCTGGTTTCTATAAAGCCAGAAAATAAAAGCAATTTGCCTAAACATAAACAATGCTGCTCTTATCCTTACATTTCGTTTTATAAGATACGGTTATTTTTTAGGGAAATATTTACATTGGTAGAAAGGCAGATGGATTGTGAGACCATAATACTAAATGAAATAAATTGGACACACAGGATTAACTATTTAGTGAACCAATTAGAAATTTCTGGAAGTGTAAAATAAAGAAAATGTGGTAGGAAAGGTGGGGGGAGGCCTGAAAGAGGCGGTTCATAGCTGGGCATGGTGGCACATGCCTGTAAGCTCAGCACTTGGGAGGCTGAGGCAGGAGGATCAGTATCAGTTTCAGAGCAGCCTAAACTACAAAAATGAGCTCAAAGCTAGCCTGAACTGCACAGCAGTACCCTGTCTCAAACACACACACACACACACAAAGAAGTGGTTCGTATTCATACCAATTCCTCAAGATGAATGTAATTATTAGTTACTACAAACACAAACCAAGGAATAATTTTAAAAATTTCGGCAGTTTCTTTTATTTTTATTCTTTTTAAAGAATTTTTATTTTATTCTTGTTTCAGAACCTTTGTTTGTTTATTCACTCATTTTTATGGCTGGCTCAGCCCGCCCTGAGGACAGGGCTGGCGCAGCATGTGGTGCCGGGGATCGAACCGCGGTCCCTGCAGCTGCCCAAGCTTTCCCAAGCAGGGGCATTAGACCACTGAGCCATCCCGCCAGGCCCCTCGGCAGTTTCTTTTAAAATTAAATATATGCTTACACACAAGAATGTATCTGATTAAAAAAACAATGTATCTGATATTTAGTGGTTTTATCATTATTTTTAATTTTCTACGCTTTTATTTCCAAGGTGGCAAATATGCTTACTACGAACAAAAATTCTTTTGTGTTCCATAATTTTTATTATTATTTTATTTATTTATTTATTTATTTATTTATTATTGTCTTTTTGAGACAGGGTCTCGCTGTGGGGATCAGGCTGGCCTTGAGCTTACTTTTGTAGCCTGGGCTGGTCTCAAACTCACACTGATCCTCCTGCCTCAGCCTCCCAAGTGCTGGGATTACAGGTGTGTGCCACCACATCCAGCTTGTTCCGTGATTTTTAAATATCGTTATTCACAATCACGTTAAATGAGCTGTAGTATTACCATAGTACATAACACTATGATTAAGTATAATTAAATGGGACCTTAGCTTTATCTGTAGTGTAACTATCGGAAGATTTTTGTTCACCCATTAGGTATATAATGTAACAACAAGGATTTTGAGGATTCTGAGAGCATAGGGAAAACAAGACATCGAACTATATAAATACAGGAGCTCATCAGTTTAAGAAAATGCTCCTAGTCAGTAGGCTGAGGCAGAAGGATCACAAGGTCAAGGCCACCCTGACAACTGGGCTAGACCCCTTTCTTTCTCAAAATAAAGGGCCAGGGAGATAGCTCAGCAGAATAAGCGCTTGTCTGATAAGCGCAAAGTCTTAAACTCAATCCCTAGTACCGCAAAAAAAAAAAATAAATAATAATAATAATAATAAATTAATTAATTAACTAAAAAGGACTGAGAATGCAGGAGACAAAGGCTGGGAACCAAGAAAGGAAATAATGACCGAAAGGAGAAAAACTAAAATATAAGCAACTGTTCATTACATGTTGGAATTACTATTAGTTTTCCTTATGCTTTACTATAATTTTCTATTTTTTTTTTTTTATCACTGTCATTTAGCATCCAGAGGAGAAAAAGGAAATTAGTTTTATTGGATCAGACCTCTGTCAATAAGAGACAAGCTCTTTTTTTTTTTTTTTTAATTTTTTTCTTGTTTCAGAACCTTTGTTTGTTTATTCACTCATTTTTATGGCCGACTCAGCCCATCCCGAGGTCAGGGCTGGCGCAGCATGTGGTGCCGGGGATCGAACCGCAGTCCCTGACGCCACCCAAGCTTTCCCAAGCAGGCGCTTTAGACCACTGAGCCATCCCGCCAGGCCCCAAGAGACAAGCTCTTAAATGAATGACGGAACCACGTCAGATCAACAAATTAGTCTATAAGCATACAGACTAATTTAGCATCACACTTGGGCTGGGCCCGCACACTAACACGCACCCCCGAGCGTGGAACCCCACACTCCACAGTCACCGTGGCGTGGCGGCTCAACCAGGCCCTCCCCTCACAGAGGCAGTGAGGGGCGGTCAGAGCACCTCGGAGTGCCAGGGGACCCAAGGGATCGGGCCCCAGCTGGCTCCCGCCAGCCCCGCCCCTCAGCACCTAGCCCCGCCCCTCCTCAACGGGCCCCGCCCCTCCTCAACGGGCCCCGCCCACCGCCCCTGCTCCGCCCACCGGATCTCTGTCCTCAGCGCCGGACACTGCCCCTCAATGCCAGTCCCCGCCCCACAGGCGCCCCCCGGGGCCCAGCCCGGGCTACAGTTCCTGAAGGACCGACAGCCGGTGCAGGCTACTGATTTACCGCAGTCGGCAGGAGCTGCGGCCACTCACCCGCCGTGAAGGTAGCAGGCTTTGCAGCGGTCGAACAGCAGGCCTGAGGGTTGGTGCGCTCTTACCTCCCCACAGCCTTACTGAGGGGGACGCAACGCGATTCCACGCAGAAGAGTGAAGAGCGAGCCAGGCTGGCGTTGTCGGAGTGCGCAACGTCGACTCCGGCCGGCACCCTCCGGCCGGGCCGGACTCCGCGCAGGCGCAGAGGCGGCGGCCGCACACGCCCCCTCCTTGGACGCCTGCGCCCCTGCGCCTGCGCACTGCCGTCAATCTGGGCCAGAAGCGCCTCCTGTTGTGCGGCGCTGGGGATGCCGGGAGCAGCGCTACGCTCGCACGCGAGGACTCCGCAGGTACCCGCACATCCCACGCCCCTCCTCCATTGTCATTCTGATGAGTTCTAGTAAATTAAGTTCGGGTTGTTAGATGAGTACCTCGTTAGTCTGTATGTTTAATGCCTTGTATGTTTAATGCCTAGTGGGTCCCCTGAACACAACTACTTTCAAATATAATTAAAAACTTAATTTCTTAGTTGGCCAACGCAAAAACAAAACTTTATGGAAGACCTGTAGCTTTTTTGTTTTTGTGTTAGGAAAGGTAATGTTTGTGCAAATAAAGTAGCCCACGATTACCATCTAACCTCAAATATTAAAGGCTTGGATTTTGAAGGTAAAAACAAATTGCAGTAGTTTAAGCAAAATTTTCTAGGTATGATCACTCACCCTTATGCTTTAGAGGATTACTTAATATGGATTCCAGTAACTTTCTGATCTGTGGTGCAGTAAAAACGATATGAAATTAAACCGACTAGCCAAACCTTATGTTAACAACTATTAGTTTTACCCAGTGACTGACAATGGCTGGTGGCATTTTGGGTGGTCACACCTGAGGTGCCTGTGTAGTCAGCAGAGGCCAGGGACGCTGCCAAGGGCCTTTCAGAACACGGGACGACCCTTGACCACCAGGGAGTCTCCAGCCACACTTCAGCAGCGCCACACTGGGAAACCCTGATTTAGCCCACAAATGCTTTCCTTTAAATTCCTGGTGAATGACCCTTTCCTGATGGCCATGCATGTGCGATTCAAGGCCAGAGCCTGGGACTCAGCTTCAAACTTCTACATGAGTTCCTACATCGGTACAATTAAACCCTTACCAAACAGTGAAAAAAGCAATAATCTGAGATAAGAACCTACACCAACCAGTTTAGGTCTGGTCAGTTGTGTCCCCACAGACAGCAGGGCTCCATCCCTATTGTTAGACAGTCACTCATTACCAAGAACCATCTTATTACTGAGTACTTTTAGGACGGTGGACAGTTTTGCTTATCTGTGACCAAAACCCGAAGTTCAGGAATTTTCCCTGGTGTAAGACTACTTGGTGAGCAGCACCAGCGCTTACTTCGTCCTCACAGCACTCGCACAGGAACGCTGGGAACAGCTCTTGCCTCTTAGCGCTACAATTTACCATAGGTTGATGGGAGCTGCCCTTCAAGATAACCACTGTAGATCTGTGGAGGCAGTACCGCGGCCACATTTTGTGAGAAACGCTAAAGCCCCCCAAAAGCGCAAATAAAAACAATTTCTGAGTACATTTTCAAATTTATGAGAGAAAAATAATAGCATAAAGATTTGTCTGTTGATAAACCTTATCAAACTTATTAATTTTTGCTATTAATGGTAAGAAGTGACACCCTCATTTCAGTGCTTATTTATGGACTATACAAGCCTCGTGCTGCCTGTTAATGATCCTGTGCTTTAGAGATCCTGCAGACCTTTGGATTGACAAAGAAAAGATAAGGGCAGTCTCCTGAATTTAGGGTTAAATTGCATCTATTATTTTAAAATGATTTCCTTAACCATCTTAATAAATGAAAGTTTATTCAATTAATTTAGTTTAGAAGTCTTTTTTTTTTTTTTTTTTTTCTTCTTTTGGCTGTCTGAGGATTCCTTCAGGGCACACTGGGGATCGAACCCAGGTCTCCCGAATCTGACTGCATTTGCCTGAGCAGACACTTAGACAACTGAGCTAAACCACAGGGCCCCTCAATTAATTTAGTTTAACCCCTCTTCATGTGTACTCAGTAATCAAAAATAAATGGTTAGGAAGGCACGTATCTTGGATTGTTTTTTAAATGATGGGTTTTTTTTTTTTTTTTTTTTTTTTTTTTTTTTTTTTTTTTTTTTTTTTTTTTTTTTTTTGGTCCAGAACTATTGCTTATTTTTAAAAGCAATTACATTTTCTAACAAATTATGTTACTCTGTTAGTATTTGAAATTCAAAAAGTAAAGCTATGTTTGTAGCTTTGTGTTGCTTTGTAACTCGGAGCTAAGTCTGCAGACTGACGTTATTTTGAAACAGACTTAATAACTGTATGTTCGCTTGTGGCCACTCATAAACAAGCCACCAAAAATTCAAATGCCTCTCACACAGAAATGAAATGGTACTTTGAATTACTTTTCTTTGCGTGTGGGTGTTTCCTTAGGGCAGTACATTATTCTAGGAGCTGAGCGAATTTGCAAATGAATAATTCATGGCTTTAGCCTTGAAAAGTTTGCAATACAACCATCGTTTTGTTTGCTAGTGTAATTACTAGTGTAAAAGCTTGATGGAAGTTGACATTACAAGATCCTTGCATAGATTCTTGATCAATTAAAATTTCTGTGATTTCCTTTGTTGGTGAAAATGAAGACACCTGCATATGAAATCCACACGAGTGACAATGAGCTTTGGGGAGGGTGTGGGTCGTCATTGTACCCTAAAACAAAATTAATACCCCAGCTTTGGTCTCTGAAGAGACCAACTTATAATTGTAAATTGAGCTATAAAGTTTTACAGTTCAGGGACAAGAACTGTAATGGTTTTTCCAGCTCAGGAAGTCATCCCAATGTCACATGTTTGGCCAGTTTATTTCTGAGATTAGCTGATCATGACTTAAATCAGAAGCAGTTTTTAATTATTTGGAGAACAGGAATCTTGATGGCTTTAAGAGGCTTAAATCCCCCAGTACCAGGAACTTTCAAAGCTGTTCCCTTTTTGTAAATAACTTTGGTGCAAAAAAATACCCAAAGCAAATGAAACAACTACAGCAAATTTTCGCTTCTTGTTTCTTTCCTGGTTGTCTTATGCTAACAAGCATTTTTAGAATTGGGAACTCATCATCCCCACACAGACCTGGAACAGTAGTCAGCCATTAGTACGCAAATGCAGCACATGTGTTAAAACATCGCATTACAGGGAAGAGGACTGAAACATTTTATTTTACTTATCTTTTCAAGAAAGCCAAGAGGGCTGGCAAGATAGCTCAGTGGACTAAGCACCTGCTTTGGATTGAACCCTAGTCCCACATGCTGTGCCAGCCACACCCCCAGGGCGTGTTGAGCTGTAACCGAGTCCAAGTATGGTAGGGCACGCCTGTAATCCCAGCACTGGGGAGGCTGAAAGCAGGAGGGTCACTATAAGTCTGAACTACATAGTGAGTCCTTGTGCCAAATACATAAAATGGAAAAGAAAACCCTTTTGCCATGGTCCAGGGCCATCGTCTCTGCTGTTGTCTGTCTCCCAAATCCCTATGGTGTAACTTTATGGCAGTGTGATAGCATCATAAGGCAGGGCCTCAGCATGAAGGCCTTGTGGACAAATTAGGGCCCTTGTTTAATTTAAATAACCCTATTGGCTTCACTTCATTCCTTTCTTTCACCACATGAGGACCCCAAGACTGTCCATCTGTAAGGACATGTGTTTCTGGCTCTCCTCTCTGGGTTCATGCTGACAGTGGACTTTCAGGCCTTCTGTGGGTGACTAAGGCCTCCCTTATGGATGCAGGCACATGAATTATGAGCAAAAGCTATACATTCATTTCTAGATTGGATTCTGTGCAAAGTAGGACTTCCAGAACTTTCCTATAGCACTAGGAACAGTATGATATTGGGGTGTTCCATCACCCCAAGTCTCTGAGAGATTCTAAGGAACATCTCTACAGAAATACATCTTGTTGTTTTCTGCCACTGAGACATGACAAGTGTTTAATTACTGCCCTATAGCCTGCTTGCCTGTCCTGGCAGATGAGCTCCTACATGGAGTGGTACCCTGAAAAGAGGGGCGACTGTGACAGGGAGATATGGAAATGGCATGAAATGAGAGGTCTGAGGCAATGACGTGTCTCAGTGTCATTTTCCTATGCGAGTGAATTACTTTGTAATTCACCAAATAACTTTCACCATATGTGTATGTGGACTTCTACCACTTCTCAGAGTGATCGTTAAAGAATTTCATTTCATCAGCCACATACAAAAGTAGAAAAGGGGGTTGCAGCTGGTCGGGGTTGAGGCACACTCGAGTTTGGCCCTGTCCACTAGGACAACATGTCGAAGGTGTCCTTTAAGATCATGCTGACATCAGGCCCGTGGCTGCCATACAGCAGTCTTAAGGTTTGCAACAGAAGCATTTAAAGTTCCTGCAGCAATAAGTGCAGTTATTACCAACGATGGAATAGGAATAACTCCTGCACCGGCTGCTGGAAATGTTTCTGTGAAGCATGGCTCAGAACTGCGAGTTATCCCTAAGATCGTGGTTGTAGGGTATTAATATCTGCTGGGAACATAGGATTACCTCTCAGAGTAAAAACTGCTATTTTTATTTTGGTTGTAAAAGTGAAAGCAGGCATTTAACACACAATGCAAACACCAAGAGTCAAGGGCACAGTGAGCGGTGACTCCTGTCCCTTCTTGTTCGTGTTCTTCAGGCCAACAGGAAGTTCTGGTGCATGGGCAGGGCCACCACCATGGAAGGTCACACTGTGGTGACTGCCTCTTCACCAGCAGGGCTTCATTTGTGGCATGTGGATCATGCAGCTAGGTTTTGTTTTTGTTTTTGTTTTTGTTTTTGTTTTTACCTGAAAGATCATTCTGATATTTTTTTTTTGTGAGTACATTGGAAAATTAAAATTCCCTAAATGTTATATAATTGTCTTTGAGTTAGAAATGTAGAAATATTATGGATCGTAGATGGCAGCTTGCTTGATAGCTTCTTAGAGAATCATGCATAAATTCTTAAGTGTACATTTTGTGAGAAGTGTAATAGACTTGCCAGTGAATATTGAACTTTTTGTCATGTGCAGCTTAAGCTTTCCAATTTAATGGGTCATAAGTTTTAATGAAATATCAAAGGGTCAGAAACTTAATTTCTCAGTGCGACCACTATGTGCATACACTGATACCGCATACCAGAGTTGTTAACGGTGTGAGTGCCGGGGTGAGTGCTGACCACACAGTCGAAGCGGCTTTTGGTGGGCCATACATTCCTTTAGAGTTCTGCGTCTCTTCTTCACTTTCTTAATATTTTTTATGACAGAATTCCTCAACAAATGACTCTTTCAAAAAAAAAAGTAGAGAAGTTCTGTGACCCGAGTGCCTGTGTCCCCTTATGCTGCACCTATTGAAAAGCTAACCCAGGGTGATGATGTCTAGGGCACTGGGGTGAGCAGCTGACAAGGTCGTGGGCCCAAGAACAAGCCAGCCCTTCTCATCCTGAAAAGAAAAGCAAGCATCTATCTGCAAAGGAAGCAGGCCCTCTCTAGACACTGCATCTACTAGCACCTTGATGTGGGACTTTTTAGCCCACAGAAGTGTGAGGTAAATTTTTCTTGTTTGTAAGCTATTTGTTAAACCATGCATTTATCTCTGTATTTCAATAAGCAATAGGGCATGGTGATAAATCTCATTTTATCTATAAACCCAAGTATTCCTCTATTTTGTAACTGCATTATTTTGAGGCAAGCCTCATTTATATCTTTTCATGTCTAACTTTTTCCTCAAATACTTAAGGGATACAGAGTGTATGAGATAGAAATAATACAAACTGCCCCTTTGTATCCAACGCCATTATCCACTTGTTTCATCTACATTATTTCTTCCATGAATGCCTTAATGTATAGTTCTAAACAACAGTAGCTCTTAACCGAAACATCAGCAGTAATACCGTCACATTTAAAAAACTTAACAATAATTTCCCAAATATTTAGACACAAGTCTTCATGTCCCTAAATGGCTTTATAAATGTCATAATTTTGAAATGGCTTGTATGAGTCAAAATCCACAGAAGGACAACATATTGAGAATAATTGATAGCTAATAACATTTTCCTGTTGCTTGTGATTTATTTTTTGAAAAAAAAAATGTTTTTTGGTCTGGAAAAATGTTATCTGGATTTCTTTCTTTGTGAAGCTCTTTCTCATTGGCTTAGCTTTCTGACTCTGACACAAAATACTTCAGTTAACTTATCAGGAGGAAGGATTTATTGTGGCTCACAGTTTAGAGCTTTTGGGCCCTGTCATCTGGCCCTATCAACCTGGGTCCACTGAGAGACACCTCATAGGGGGCCTGTGGTTTAGCACAGTTGTTTAAGCACCCGCTCAGGTAAAGATAGTCAGGTGCAGAGGACCTGGGTTCAATCCTTGGCTCTATAAGCCTTGCTGGACCCACCCCTGAGGCAGTCTGAGTAAGCAAAAAAAAAAAAAGTCCCTCTCGACTTTGTCTGTAGAAGCTGGAGAGCAGGATCTCAGAAGGACTTTTGGGGCTGGGGAGATAGCTCAATGGCATAAGCACCTGCCTAGCAAGCACAAGGTCCTAAGTTCAATCTCTGCTCCAAAGGAAAAAGAAAAGATTGGGGGGCTTTCAGTTAGCTCAGTGGTTTAAGCATGGGCAATCTCAGTCAGGCACAGGAGACAGCTGTTGAGCCCCCTTACCCACTCATAAGGCAGCCTGAGCCAGGAGAGAAAGAGAGACCGAGACCTTACACACTACATTGGAGGTGCATGGGGGGGGGGGACTTGCTCACCTCACGCTGGCTGCTGGCCGGCAGGAAGGAGGAGGAAGGGGCAGGCCCAGTGCCGCCTTCGCTGCCCACCCCCAGTCGCCTCACTTTGCCCTCCCTGGCCTGCCTCCCAAGAGGCCCACCTCTTCCCCTGGATCCGGGATGGCAGCCTTTGCACATGTGTCTTTGGACCACACTGAAGACCCAAGCTGTGACCTGTGACACCTGCCGTATCTCTGAACATGTTTCTCTCTTCCCCGTGTTTCCTATAGACTTGTAGGTAGGACAGGACCTAGAGGTTTGGGTTTTCGCAAGGCCACTGCATGAGCGCCATCAGAATGTGGCATCTGTCCTCCCTCGGCCACGCTAACAGCCCTTGCTAACCTTCACTAGGATCCACTGCTTGACTCAAAGTTTGCAAACAGGGACATCCAGTCATCTATTTCTCTTTTCCTCGGGACATCCAGTCATCTATTTCTCTTTTCCTCATGGGCTCTAATTCCTTTTTTTTTTTTTTTGAGCATTTGCATCTGATGTTCTTATTTTACAACTATAAAGTGAGAGTGTAATTCTTTTGTAGTAAAAAATTTCCCTCAATGACTATCTGATTTTTCAGAAGTAAAGTTTATATATATATGAACGAAAAGCCAAACATTTAGTTTTCAGAAGAACAGCAAACACATCTCCTTTGTGTTCTCTAAAGCAGATTCATTGTATTGGGTTAACATATGTAAATTTAAACACACACATAGCACTAACTGAATACGTGTGTATGACACTAAGCCAATTTTCTAAATTTCTTTAGAGACTCATTATAGAACATCTAAAATGTGCTGAGTGTGTTGCTAGCTTTACAGGAATTATCATGTTTATACCATCTTATATGTGGAAATCATTATGGCTGCTTCAAAATGAATCTATTATGTAATCCTATTAAGACTATACATCTAGTCATCAAAGATAAATACATTTCTTGATTTTCTAAAACAGCTTTAAGAATTTGTAACCCAAAGTCTAATACTGTGTTGAACTTGTCATTATAACCACAAATAATCACATTACTAAAAATATGAAAATGATCAATGTAAACAAATTTAAATAAGATTAGAATTTAGTTATCATTCTGCTAGATTTCTACTCTCTTATCTTCCTAGCTAGTCTGAGAACAATTTTAATGGAGACATTTTAAATTTTTGGTTATATCCCAACTTAATTTCTCTATAGATACTTCAAAGGTAGGGGTGCATCATATTAGGATACAGGTGTGTAACTTTTCATCATTTTTAAAAATCATTTGTTTACTTACTTACTTGGTACAGGGTCTTGCTGCGCAGCTTGGACCCTGTCTCAGCCTTCCTATCACTGAGATTACAGACGTGCGCCTCCACGTCCAGGCTCAGTGGCTGGCGCAGTGCACCGGGGGTTCTGGGGCTGCATAGCATGCAGTACTGGGGATAACTCAGGTCTTTGCGATAGACAGGCAGGAGCTTAGACTGCCCAGCTATCTCTCTAGCCTGGGTATGTAAGTTTTATGTGGGATGCTGACATAAGAAACTCAGCAGGACTCCGTGTGGTAGTGGGAACCGACATCACCAGGCAGTTTACCAAGGGAAGAACCGGCCCCTGGTCCTCCGATTCCACTGCCGGTGCTCAGAAACTGGAGCCAGACAGAGAGCAGAAAGTCTAATTAGCGAAGTAAAATGAACTATTGTACTTGTGAGTACAAGTGGAGAATAGTCTGAAAATCTTGTTACTATCTTGAGTTGTGTAAGTTTAACATTGTGTGCGGTTGGGGGGGAAATGAGCGCAAGTAAGCCTTTCCATCTACACGTACTTGAAAAAAGAGACTGTGTGTTCAAATTCGGGGGGGGGCAGGGGGTATATTTCAGCAACTGGGAAAAAGGCAAGGACTCCCACAGACTGGCAGGGATTACGTCCTCATTGCAGTCATCCTTCCTGACTGCTCAGTGGTCATCATGCTCTCTAGTCATAGAAAGAGCTTTCATGAGATGCATCCCTGGACCTTAGCCCAGGGACAGTGGCCTAGCCACTATAGCAGCATCCTGGAGTCTACCAAGTGATGGTCGAGGTGCAGCCTGGGGACAGAAGCTGCCTCATCATCTCACCTGCAACAGGATTGCCAGAGGGTCCCACCACACAGAGAAGGAGGCCACAGAATGACTTACTAGATTCCCCCAAGCGTGAGCAGCTGAAATAGTTTTAGGGATCATGCTATTTCTTTTCTTTTTTTTCTGGAACTGGGGATTGAACTCAGGACCTTGTACTTGCCAGGCAGGCACTTGTGCACCTAAGCTATCTCCCCGGCCCCATGCTATTTCTTGTATCGTAGTGTGGGATAAAAGTTATGCCATGATGCGTACTTCTGTAATGGTGTCACCCACATAAAAAAGGGTGAAAATTCTATCCTTTATCATGAGGGTTTGTGATAGATTTCCCATCTGCCTTTTTTGAATCAACTATTTATTTATTTATTTATTTATGTCTTTTTGAGACAATCTCACTATGCAGTTCAGGGTGACCTTGAACTCACTTTTGTAACCTAGTCTGGTCTCAAACTCGAGCTGATCCTCCTGCCTCATCATCCCAACTGCTGGGATTATAGACATGCACCACCATGCCCTGCTTGAATCAACTTTTTAAAAATCAGCTCTTTGTAATGGAATTGGTAGCCAGTTCAAAACAGACTTTTTTACATGACATTTCTTTAACTAAGATTTTCATACCAAGAAAGAGAAATTGATCAGAAGAAGGCTGGAGAGATAGCTTAATAGAATAAGCATTTGCCTGGCAAGCACAGGGACCTGAGTTCACTCCCCGGTGTTGAAAAAAAAAAAAAAAAAAACATGTTCCCTATGCTCTGTAGTCTGCCTTCTATTTTTAAAACCCAGAAGCACATGGATTGTGAGAGTGAGCAGCCTAAATTAAACACACTGTGTGTACGTGCCTTAATGGGTTAGAAGTGTGAGGATAGACTTCACCTTTCTGTCAAAGCACAAGACCAAAGCTACTCCATTCATGGCTTAAATGACCTGACCATGTACCCCTCCCCATTAACATCTGGAGCCCCAAGAAATGGGGGCCATGAACCTTTTCCCAGAATATAGCCAGCTTCTAAGGTAAGAACCAAGGACTCCGTTCCAATGGCACCTCCTCTCTAATTGGTCCGTGACCATTGTGAGCTCTTGAGCTCAGCCAGAGAGTGTGAATCCTTGTGTGCCCCCAACCACCTGGCACATGTGCTAACTCCTAATGCACTCACCCCTTTTGCAAGGTACAAAGCTTTGTTGAGATTTCTTGGTGTCTGAGTGCTTTATTTTCTGCACTGACAAAATGAATCTGGGAGGTTATTTGCAATGAAAGGATGAAGTAGGTAGAAAAAGTAGTCAGTTGCCCTCTGCGCTCTTAAATTAGGCTTTGCAAGTATTCTCCAGGGGGACCAGGGACAGGTAAGAGGGCTGGGCACCGTGGGACCACACTGCACGTCTTAACGTAGGACATTTTCTCCTATTATAGCCATTCGCCTGCACCCATATCTTTCCTAACATCAAGGACTGCTGGACAGGATCCCTGGCCTTAAGATGGCACTATTATTTTTCCTAAACAGATTTTTCTTCAATGACTTTTAATCTATTTCCATTTCAATGATGTTGTTACTTCTAGTACAGTCATTTCTGGACTTTTCTCATTGTCCTTTTGTTTGTTAGTTAGATTTAGATTTAGTGAAGGGCATCAGTAGAACCTCAAATTAGCCTTAAATTAGGTTGTGCGTCATTTCATTACCATCCAGATGCAGGCAGCCTAAGCGGGCCCAGCAGCGCCGCTCCCTGAGGGTGATGCACGCTTGCAGCCATCTAGCCTCCTTGATTTAGAGTCCATGGCCTTCATTCTAAAGATCACCTAAGATGGCTCAGTGGTCTAAAGCGCCTGCTTAGGAAAGCTTAGGCAGCTGCAGGAACCGCGGTTCAATCCCCGGCACCACATGCTGCGCCAGCCCTGCCCTCAGGGCAGGCTGAGCTGGCCATAAAAATAAATAAATAAATAAACAAAAGTCCTGAAAGAAGAAGAATAAAATAAAATAAAATTTCAAAAATAAATAAATAAATAAAGATCACCTAAAGTTCAAGAAGACCACAGCAGCGCCCTCTGTCAGGCCCATATTCCAACCCCAGGAGCAGGAAAGTGGATGAAGTCTCCCGTGAGCCGTTGCATGCCTTGCTCGCGTGCAGCCCAGCCCTCGCTAACACGGCCACACAGGGCTGCAAGGAATCAGCGAAGCATCACCTGTGCCACCCTGAACGTCCACGCAGGAGAAGGAACGCTGGGAGGAAAGAGCAGCGCAGTCTTTTTGACCATGCTGCCTTCGGGAGCTCCTGTCAGGTAAAAAAGCTTCCCCCTGCCCGCTGAGTTCAAGACCAGCCTGGGCAACGTGGCAAGAGCACATGTCAACTGCCCACTTCCCGCTTCCCCCTCCCTCACTCCGCAGTTGCGCTTTTAGAAGGAACGTCCACTCCCACCCATCCGTGTCCTCACTTCCTGTCATCCTTAACCAAGTTCCGGGGAACCGCCTTTGTATGCAGAGGCTCCTGTCTCGGGACACAGTGGTGGCTGTCCTCAGAAGCCAGCCTGGGTCTCCTCTTCCCTGTGGCTGCAGAGATGACCTCATCTGCCACCCTTTTCTGAGCCACAGACCCTCATTCCTGGCTAGTTCAGGACTGTTTTTGCTTCTGTGCCTCGTGAGGTGTCTAGTCTAGCCTGTGTTTCTCTGGAACTCCTCAACATGTGTCTGGAATGTTTCGTCACCTTCCTGTTTTGCTACTGATCTCTGGCTCTGTAAATCTATATTTGCAATTTTGATTAGTAATTTTATGAATAAAATTGGAGCTCCCCCCCATAAAGAACTCCACAGGTAGCTTATTAATGTGCCCCACACACAACAGAGACCCGATAAATTAGCGAATGCACTGATGCTCCTGTTAGAAAGAGAGACGCATAGACAGACTCACTCTCGTTCATAAACTCAGCCTTCCTGTGCATGCTCTGCAGCCTCACAGCACCATGCATGGCGAGAGACAGCAAGGCATTAATGGATTCCCGTAACCAGCGCGCAGATTCTGTTCCTCACACAGCCAGTGTTTCCCCCAGAGGTCACTGGATCTGTGAACTGTCCGCGTTTGCGCAAAGCAGGAAGTCGTGGTTGTTCATCATGCCACCTTTCCCGGAAAGGCCGCCCACCACACGCGCGCGCGCGCGCACACACACACACACACACACACACACACACACACACGCACACACACACACGTGCCTCTCAGGCACATCCTAAGCATATCTGCCATCAGTCCTCAGTCCCGTCTTGGTGCTGGGACTCACCTGCTGCCCCATGCAGCTTTCTCACCCTCCGCCCTCTCTCTGACTGGGCGCCCCTCCTCCCTCCAGCCTGCTGCCTCCCAGAACTCGCTTCCATGTGCTGCCTGCTTTGCTCCCTGTCTGGGTAGTAGCCCCCCCCACTCACCCCCACCCCTCCACTCAGCCCCACCCCTCCAGCACCCTATTTCTTATCCCAAAGCCACAGTCTGTAAGACTTTCTTCTGAATCTGTAATGCCTTATCCCCTCTCTTGACCGTTATACTTGTCTTTACAATCTAATTTGTTTTTCCCTACTGTTATAACCTGTGAATTTTACCCTATGTACTTCCATCTTGTACCAAATGTAACTCTGTGAACTCAAGATTCTGTCACTGTCCACTGGCATTAAGCCTATAAGGTCCATACAGATGTCAAGCTGCAGAAAGTTTCTCCTTTGCCCCCTTTTTGCGGGAGCTTCCTTGTGTGTACTTAGCAGCCTGATTTGTTCCCTGCATGACCACACCATGAACTCTACAATCTCTGTAACAAATGATCATCCTAAACTGCATACTGTACAGCTTTGTCCACTGTGCCTGACCTCTCTGCACTTCCTCGCTGTTCCCCTTGGGAGGCAAAACCGTGGGGTGGGGGGACCCGCCACATGTGTGCTTGACAAGTTACTTTATAGATGGGCCACTGTTCTGTAACGTGTCAAATCACAACATGTCCAGTCTCCTAGGTGATTGTGCCCTAAACCAGTTCCCAGAAAATTGTCCCCCACCTTACCAATCCCAGGCGATTCTGCTCTAAACCAATTATCTCCCACCTCCCCAACATGTGATTTTTCTGCTTAAAAATCCCCTAGCAACAGCGCCTGGTGCACACTCTCTCTGCCTGCAAGAAAGTGTAGCCGCTGTCCCAGCTAAAATAAAGCACTTCTTTTTGATTTTTGAGTCTTTTGGATTTGTGGTTATAACACCTACATCCACAGACAGCTCTGTACACCCCTGAGCATGTGGATTTCCCAGCCCCAGACTGCACATGCTGTGGAAAAGGCGGTGGCGTCTGTACTGACCACGGGCAGCCATTCCTCCCTGCCACCGCTCCCGGGACAGCCCGGTCTCACCCAGTCCCCGTGGCACTTGCACGGAGGTAGGTAGGTGTTGTGTTGTGCACAGTCCAGAGGGGACGGAGGGAGCACAAGGACATACCTAGGTTGCCTGCAGGTTGCACGCTGTTTCTACAGGGGGCTTTATGGGTGTCCACAGGGTCCCAGAGCCCACGCCATGTGGACACGTGGAGAGGGATGTGGTGTCACTGTCCAGCGCCTGTGTATTGCACCTCCTTTTCTTGCTTGCGGTCTTCCTCCTAATAGAAAAGAAGATCCGTGAGAACAAGAGTTATTTAAGGAAATGAGTTTTGCTTACTACTGTTTGCCCAGCAACCTAGAACGCTGCCTGGTACATTGTCAGCTTGTAAGCACTCAGCAAATCAGACCAATGAGTGAGTTCCCTCCTCTCCACTGTGTATCCCTTACTTAGCTGAGTCAAGATTTTGTGTGTGTGTGGTACCAGGAATCAAACTCACGACCTTGTGCTTGCCAGGCAAGCACGTATCCCACTGAGCTATCTCCCCAGCCCTCGTCAAGACATTTTATCCACCTGGCTACAGTCCTGAGTGGCGGTCGGACCACAGGACTAAGAATCAAATGGGGAATGTAGCACCCAGAGGCAGTATTGAGCTCTGGGTAGGGGTCAGCAGCGAACAGACAAACCAACATTACCCGGGGCTTTCTGGGTCCCCTGGGGGGGGTGCTTTCAAGGGCTCTCACTTGATACTTAGGGAACTGAGGGACACGGAAGTGAGCTCACCTGCCCAGGGTCACACTGATACTAAGTAGCAGACCCAGGTGCTAAGCCAGGCATCTTGCTGGACAGCTGAACCCTCCCTGCCCCGCGGAGGCTTATCTTGTTTTGATGCCTTGACCCCCAGGTTGTGACTGTAACCTCAGAAGATGGGCTTGGAAAGCGATGAGCTCAGTATGGGCTGGGGAAACAAGACCCGGGCAAGAAGGCAGCACGCGGAGCTGGAGACAGCCACGGTCCTCACTCTAAAGATGAAGGAGCGAAGCCTGCTGCTAGGGTTGGCAGGTCCAGAGATGCAGCATTCAGTGCTCCTGAGGTGGCCGTGGAGATGGCTGGAAGGCGTGAGAGGAGCAAGTAGTCTTGCTGAGGCCCAAGGGTGGCACAGGCCGAGTTTCACACCAGGATCACTGGGCATCATCCTCATCTGCCACATCATCAAGTCAGGAGACGGTGTCTGAATTCACTTACTGGACACACTCCATATTTTGGATAAAAGCATATGAAATACAAGCATAACCTGTGAATACAGAGGGTACTAACAACAACAGCTGCTGGGAAGGTACTGGGCAGAAGAGCTTTCAGTTGGGAAGTTTGGCAGAGAATTCTTCAGGGCTACCATGAATTCTAGTGTACTCACTTAAGCCAGAAAATGCGTGTAATAGCAGTGCTTGGCTTTTAGGGCCGCAAGGACTGATTGGGAATGGAGGGCTCCGCTGGTCTTGCTGCAGATGGTTCTGTCCAGGGAGACGCGGCAGCAGCAATGAGAAAGACAGGCAAGGAGACACGCTGGCCCGCCTAATGGGCAAGACTCACATGCTAGCAAGTGAAACCTGCCTTTATTTATACCCTCTGCAAAGTTAGTAACACGTGACACAAGGCTGCTCAGTGACTGGTAGTCAACACGCACCAGTCAGGATGAGGTAGCTTGATAGCTTTAGGCACCGAGGCCTAGTCCCACCTATGTACCTTTGACTAATTTTCCAGCTTCCCTGGCTCCCTGCATGGGAGAGTTTCTACAAGTGTTGAAAACAGTAGCTGGAATAAAGTAAAAGCACAACAAGTATCAGCTATTATTATTACTACTGTTTTTTAAAATTACTTAATATAGACATATATTTATTATTTTATTAAATTATTTATTTATTTATTTATTTATTTATTTGCTACAGGGTCTCACTATACAGCTCAGAATCAAAGTGATCTGCCTGTCTCAGCCTCTTGAGTGCTGGAATTACAGGTTTCAATGGCTGGCATGGTACAGGGCCTGGCATGGCATGTGGTACCAGGGATTAAACTCTGGTCCTTGTGCTTGCCAGGCAGGTGCTTAGACCACTGAGCTATCTCTCCAGCCCATGTGTATTATTTTAGTAAAAATGCTTTTTTTTTTTTTTCCTTAAAAAAAGAGAGGAGGGGAGCTGGGGATATAGCTGTGTGGCACAAATGGCCACCTGGCAAGTGCAAGGTCATGAGTTCAAACCCCAGTCTCACCAGTCTCACACACACACACACACACACACACACAAAAAAAAAAAAAAAAATTAGGGCCGGTGGTATAGACTAAGTGCTTGCTTAGGGAAGTGCCAGGGCCAGGGTTCAGTTCCTAGTTCCACTTGTTTCGGGGCCCAGCTCTCAAGTGTGCTGAGCCGGAGATGGAATCCAGGTGTGTTGTGTGCCCGTAATCCCAGCACTTGGGAGGCCGGAAACAGGAGGATCGCTATGAGTCCAAGCTGCATAGTGAAACCCTGTATTAAAAAAAAAAGGAGAGGAGGGCTGGCAAGATAGCTCAGTGGTCTAATGCACCTGCTTAGGCAAGCTTAGGCAACCACAGGGACCTCGGTTCGATCCCTGCCACCACATGCTGTGCCAGCCCCACCCCAAGGACAGGTGGAGCCAGCCCTGATATAAATAAATAAGTAAATAAATAAAGTTTTTTAAGAAGAGCGGAGATGATAGTGCTGAGCAGGCCAGGGTTTGCAGACCCGGGTTTGCAGGGCAGGATTTGCAGGCCCAAACTAGATTACCTGCTTAGTTTAGTTCTGTACGCTGATCTAGCTTGGTTTAGGTTGTTTTCTTGCTAGGATTAGAGATACACATTTATTTGTGGTGTGAAGGGTGGAAGACTTAGAGGTTTTAGGCTCAGGAAATGGAGAACACGACTGACAGGACGAATCCATGGAGGAGGGGCCGGGGAGATAGCTCTGCAGCACAAGTGCCTGCCTGGCAAGTGCAAGGTCATGAGTTTGAACCCCAGACCTGCAAAAAAAAAAGAAGAATTTTAGAGCAAGTCTTGTCCTAAGGAACGCGCCTGCTCCGCTGCTAGTTTCACTGACTCCTCATCTTTGTTTCTCCTAGGGCCCACTGCAGGGCCCCACCCAGAGCGGCCTCAGTGCGGTGCGTGTGCTTCGGTGCGTGCACAAGGATGGGAACTAAAGGTGAACCGAGGCACCTTCCTTTTTCTCAAGTGGAGCCAGATTTTCTCCAGTGGCATCGTAGTGTTCATGATAAATTAAAAAAAAAAAAAAAAAAAGAAATTAAAAGTAACAGATTTGGTTGGGAAATTGGGCCCAGGTTGGAGATGTTGAGTTCCTGTGAGAATATCCAATAGAGGTTTAAAACTTCAGGCTAAGTTCTTTTTCTCATCGTGCAGGATGGTGGGTGAAAAAACTGAGAAGCTAGACACTAAAGAGAAGAAACTCGAAGCCAAGAAGGCTTCTGTCAGTGATAGTGGTAGAAAGGGTAAGGCGAAGAAGGCAAAAAAAAGCCGGACTGCAGCCGAAATCCGTCCTGGCTAGAGGGATTGGTAGATGCTCCTGATCCGCCGTGTACTCCAGAAGTGCTTCGTACAAGGGAAGGTATGCAGCTGCTCAACTGAAGACCGAGAAGACAAAAGAGAAAGTTCTGGCTAGGATCACAGAACCAGTCGATGATGATGAGAATGGAGGTACCTGGGTGGTTAAGCTTCAGAAGATGCCTAGATACTACACTACTGAAGTTGTGCCCCGAAAGCTCTTGAGCCATGGAAAGCAACCCTTCAGTCAGCATGTGAGGGAGCTTCGAGCTAGCATCACTCCCGGCACCATCTTGATCATCCTCACCGGGCGTCACAGAGGCTGGAGAGGGGTCTTCCTGAAGCAGTGGGCCAGTGGCTGGCTACTTGTGACTGGGCCTCTTAGCCTTAATCGTGTTCCTCTATGAAGAACGCACCAGGAATTTGTCATTGCCACCTCTACAGAAATTGATATCAACCAAGTGAAGATCCTGGAGCACCCCTCACTATGCTGACTTCAAGAAGAAGCGGCTGTGGAATCCCAGACACCAAGAGGGTGACGTCTGCAACACCGAGAGAGACAGCACAGTTCAGAGCAGCGCAAGGTGGATCAGAAAGCAGTGGACTCACAGATCTGAGCAGAAAACAAAGCTATCTCTCAGCTCTGGGGCTACCTGCGATCTGTTTTTGCTCTGACAAGTAGAATTTATCTTCACAAATTAGTGTCCTAAATTTCTTACTAAGAACCTAATTAAATAACTCTAGGCCTAAGGTGGGAGATGGATTCAGGACCCATGGATACGTACGTAGCAGCCCAGGACACAAGATTTAATTGTATAGGCTTTGTAGCGACAAGCAGCAGAAACTACCCAGAAGATGTAAAAGGGAAAAAACCAGATGTCATGTGGCACAAATGGATTCCAAGAGAGCTAGAGAAGCAAGATCATGACACAGCTGGGAATAATGTCCACACCCCTGTCTAGAACTCATGGGCTCACCACAGCTAGTGAACACGGATGGCAGGCCTGTAGCCACGCTGTCCCAAGAGTCCCTTTTTCCCACACACTGCTTTCCGCCTCATGGTGGCCCCTGCTAGCCAAAGCTGGGTCTGAGTCCAGGTCATGGACTCCTGCCTCACCCTAACTGCAAGGAGAGCCAGAAAAGGAATTCCTTGCCCCTCCCAAGGAGAAGTCTAATGCTATCCCCTACCAAGGTTCATGAAGTAGAATTAACTAAACACAGAAAAGGAGTCCGGACAGGTGGCACGATAACAGAGGCTTCCTAGGAAGGGGATATGATGAAAAGAGAAGATCAAACATACAACCTTATGGGAAGACCAGCATTTTACAGGATGGACTGACAGAAAGGACAATCAAGGCAGAGTAGGAACTACGGAGCGAGTTACTAGGAAAGCCCAGGGAGAAGGCATCTAATGAGGTTAGCATTGTCCGCAGGAACCAACAGGTCATACAAGGTGGTGCTGCTGGTGATGCTACCAGGGTCAGTGCAGTGACTGGGACAGGCGGAGGTGGCGTGGTGCCCAGATTCACAGGCTGGAGGGGAGGGGGAGGCAGCACGCAGAGGCAGATGGGAGGCGGACTTCAGAGAGGTTTGGTTAGGCAAGAAGAAGAAGGCAGGATCTGGAAGAGAGTGGGAGGAAGGCAGTAGGGAGCAGCGTGGTCACTGGGTACGGGGCCAGTGCAGCTAAGGGTTAGGGTTAGGGTTAGGGTTAGGGTTAGGGTTAGGGTTAGGGGCCAGTGCAGCTAAGGCCTCAACGCGAGCTGGTGGCCAGTTTCTGTTTGCAAAGAAAAACCGGCTCAATTAAGGCCAAACAAGAACCCTTAGCTCAGAGCTGACTGAAGATGGTTTGCGTAATAGTCACGGCTGAAATTCAGAGAGAAGTGCTGAGGGAGAAGCAAACGAGGAAGAAAGGCATGGAGCAGAGAAGAGCCTTGTTGGGAGGCGGGCACAGACTCTGGGCCGCGGTGTGAAGGGCTCTGTACCTTCTGGAATTCATGTTGGAACCTAGTCCCCGTGGTGGTGCCACCAGGTGGTGGGCCCTGAGGTGGCAACAGACCTTGGAAGCTGTGCTCTCAAGGAGGGGCCAACGCCCACACAAGCAGTGAGTCTGGTCCCTTTGGCCATGTGAAGACAGTGTCCACCCTCTCCCTAGGACATGGCAACCGGACACCATCTTGCAAGCAGACAGTGACCCTTCCCCTGACACTAGGCTGCTGGCACCTTCTCCATGGACGCCGTAGCCTCCAGAACTGTAAGAAACAAATTTCTGTTATTACTCATTCATGTTACTCAGTCTGAGGTGTTCTCTTACAAGGAAGGGACTAAGACACACAGTGATTCAGAAAGGCCTGATGGGACACAGAGGGTCTAGTCATGATGGTTGCTGAGAGAGAAATTCTAGTGCAAGAGGAAGAGAACCAGATTATAAGGAGCTAACGGAAGGATACTGCTGTGCTGAACTTTGGTGTTGTGGAACACTTGAGTCCTTGGTTTAATTCCCCCAAATTAGTCACTTAACAAAGTGGGGACCCATGAACAAAATACCTGACAGGATAATAAGTCTAATGGACACTTCACACTGGAAAGTTTGGTTTCCTTGGCAACCGTCTCTCAACTTGAAACTAAGTCTGGCAAAACCAAGCCAGGGGGGGAACTGCGTCATCACTGGCATTTGTCAGGAAAGTGGTGGAACGCATGGCTTTGGTGTCAAGCTGGCTTGCTGTGGTCCTGGCTGTGGTATCTGCCCTTCACAAGTGACTCCCCAGATCCTCAGCCCAGCTCTCTGGCTACTTTATAGCACCCAGGGAGGACATTAGCAGAGAGGACGGGCTCAGTGGGTACCCAAGCCCCCACTGTAATTAGCAGGCAGGTCACAGGACTCCACCACACGATCTCACTCTGAGAAGTAGGCCCTGTAATGTCAACCTAGGAAGGTGAAGTTGTCTGTGTAGACCAAGGGGCTTTTTTCCAAGATGTGTGGCCTATAGGATAGTCGAATCCAAACACCATACTTCTCCACACTGGGAAAGTGTGGAAACAACAGGACAGGCCAAGCGCCTCCTCCTTCCCTCACCTGACTCCACGCTCTAACACTAGCCACACAGGGTCACCCGGCTTGTGGCCCACCTACTGCCCCTCGCTGCAGCCCTGCCACTCCTGTCCTCCTCGCCTGCACCTCGGCCCCCTGCCTTCTCCCACCTGAAGCCCACTGAGGGCACAATGTGGACACTTAACTGTTCCTCATTTCCCAGAGAGGTCATCAGCTGTCCGCCATAGTTAGGCAGCAGCCTGCCGCCTCCTCGCCAGGGCATGTTTGTCTGTGCACACACTGGCATATATTTTAGAATACATTTGTGGAATAACCATTCTAGTCCTTTTTTTTTTTTTTTACCATGCTGCTGAAACTGATAAAGATTTGCATGTTTTATATTTGTCATATCTGATATGGCTTAGTTAACTTATTCTATGGGGATTTTTTATGTTCCATTTTCAAATGACAAGTTTTATTTTGGTACCGGAACTCAGGACCTTGCACTTTCCCGGCAGGCACTTGTACTGCTGAGCTATATTCCAGCCCAAGATTTCAGTTTTCAGTGTCAATTGAGTATGTGTCTGTTGAGCACCCACACAAGCATACAGGGCTCATACTGATTACTGCGCTTCTCAGGGCTGTCTGATCTAAGTAGCTCATAGTACAGCTGCGAGTAATCTATAACTAGTGTAATCATCATGCTGGGTCTACAGCCGTGTTCTTAGGAAATGCAACGCCTGTTGCCTCGTTTTCTATAAAGCTAGAGTTAAAAGCATGGAGCCTTGTATTTAGCAGCCAAATCATGAAGATGACTCATGAACGCCTGCCCGCTGGTGCCTGGCACACGTGGTGCACAATTGCCTTGACAAGCTGGATGTGGTGGTGGGCACGTGACCCCAGGCCTCAGGAGGCCGAGGCAGAAGGGTCCTTGCAAGTCTGCTGCGGCCAGCTTGGGCTACACGCTGAGTTCAGGGCCAGCCTTCACTATACAGTGAGGCCCTGTCTCAAAACATGCCCTTTGATGTGAGAAAGTTACAAGGTAACGTATTTCTTACATACTTTTGCCAAGATATAAACACCTGGAAAAGTCTTATTATCAAGGTTTTTAAGTTGGAATTAAAAGTAACTGTTGTTCCCAAATTTTGCATATTAAGTTAGAAAAGAACATTTAAAATAACAATTCAGGGGCCGGCGAGATAGCTCAGTGGTCTGAAGTACCTGCTTAGGCAACCACAGGGACTGTGGTTTGATCCCCAGCACCACATGCTGCACCAGCCCCACTGCCAAGGCAGGCTGAGCCGGCCACAACATAAATACATAAAGTTTTTTTTTTTTTTTTTTTTTTTAAATAACAATTCAAATGTCAGCTGTTTCTCCTCAGCAATTGGTTATAGT
>PVJA010006374.1:61267-73685 GCA_004027025.1 Myocastor coypus
CTCTCTCTCTCTCTCTCTCTCTCTCTCTCTCTCTCTCTCTCTCTCTCTCTCTCTCTGTGTATGTGTGCTTCTGTGGTACTAAGGACTGAATCTACTACCTTCACACTGAGCTACATCCCTCACTAATTTGCTAAATTGCCCAAACTAGGCTCAAACTTGCGCTTCTCCTGTCTCAGCTTCAGCCTTTTAAATATAGTTGCAAATAAAATATTTTGCTATACTGTCTCAGTATACTATGCCTTTTGTCTAATGTTTTCCCCCAAGTTTTGATTACCAAGCTAATCCTGAAAACTAGTAATACCTGGGAAAAGGTAGCTTCTCAAGTTACTGTACCATCCAGTCTTCTCAGGGGTTCCTAATAGTCACTCTTTGTAGTGTAATATGAACTATATTTTTGTGAAAATAGCCAACTCCTGATGGCAAGATATGGCATTTTAATAACTGCTCTTGTGTCCTGTGACATGAGAAGGGGATTCTAGGTTGCAGCACTGTGGCATTTGGATTAAAAAGATTTGCCCAGCATGTGTGAGGCCCTGAGTGTGATCTCTAGTACAGCTGTCACCGTCACTGCCACCACCGCAGCAAGAACACACTGGGAGTTTGAATAAATAAGGTCTTGTGAAGTAGAATTTTGAAGTTTTGTGGCAGTGATTTTTGAATGACAATATATCAGTCGTTTGATTTCATCTTTTGTTTGGTTTGCAGTATCTTTTTTATTTTCAGTCTCCAGGCAAAAACTAACTTGTCCTTGATTGGTCCAATCAACCTGTTATCATCCATCAGAATGCAGTGGAAGGCGGAGCCTCTGCAGCCATGAAGGCCAGTGGCGCAGGCAAGGTGGCGGCTGAGGCCAGCAACACGCGCCGGGCTCCTCCTGGTCTGAAAGCCCTGGGTTTGGGCCGAGGCCCCGCGTCCAATGGCAGCAAGCTGGAGAGCAGACCACACATATTCACCCTCAGCGTGCCGTTCCCGGCGCCTTTGCATGCAGGAATCGCCCTGAGCTCCCTGGCTCCAGATGCTGAGCCGCACCAGAGACGGATTGGGAAGGAGCTGACGACAAGCGGCAGCACCCTGGACGTCCGCTGGGTGACCCAAGACGTGCGCCTCCTCCGCGTTTCTGCCCTCAGCTTCCTGGAGCTGCTGACTCTGGTGGCGCAGACCATGCAGCGTTTTGGGCCCCCAGTGTCCCGCTGAGCCTCTTGTGGCCTAGGGACTCAAGTGGAAGCTTCTTCCCCCTCCCAGACAGCATGTCCCCAAGCAATTGCATCTGGAGTATGGGAGGCCAAGAATTTGTGGGGCTCAGTGTTCTATACCAAGGGTCTCCTCATTCTGTTTGGTGCTTAAATATGAGTTCAGCAGAAAATAAAACTGACCTACTTAAAAAAAAAAAAGAATGCAGTCGAATTTCAAAAAAATGCCTAAATTTGTCAGTAAACCATAGATTGCATAATCACATTAAGGAAAAAGTATTGTAGTTCATTTTACTAATTTTTAGTCCTTCAATTTTTTTTAGCTGGTAACCAATAAAATGATTAGCTGCCTACTATGTCTTGGACATATTTTGTACATATTATTGTGACCTTAACAGAGAAACTAAAGATAATATCTCCTTTATTGAGAATCTTTAAATAGAGTTGAGAAGAATAAGTATATGCATTATATACAACCTGCTTGTATATGCAACACACACATAATTATACGTGCACAGATTGCAGCTTTAACCCTTCTAGGGGTGAATTTAAGCTGGTAGGATGAATCAGCCCATGACTCCATGCAGTACCTTATAAAATAAGGCCAGCCAGGCCTACCTGCAGGATTGTTTGAGAGATCAAGTGACCCCTGTAGGTTGAAGCATCTCGAAAGCTTAAAGAAGTTGGGCAAACAAGGTATTCCAATTTTGAGCATAAAAATAATGACTTTGTGAAGGATAAAAGAATAACCTACAGGCACCTGTTGAGGACAAACTCTTGTCTGGGGAGCCTTTAAATCTTATCTTGTAGAACTTTAGTAGAAATATAGAGAAAGCACTCAAGCATTTCAGAGGATAAATTTGGCATGGGGTGTGTTGGGGCATAGCCTCAAGGACAGAGACTCGTACAGCAGGGAAGAGTTAGCACGGGCCAGTAGAGTTGTCAAGTTTGCCCACCAAGGTCGAGAATATTTGGCCATAAACTCTAATAGGAAGAAAGGAAAGACTGGACCTAGTGACATTTTAAAGATGCCCTGACTTATCACTTGCTTCGAATATTTTCAGAATGCAGCTTACCTAAGGGCTTCTGTCCTGGGCTCTTCTCTTTGCAACAAAAGTCATGGAAACTAACCTTGAAAATGGAGCTGAAATGTGGCAGTGGAAGCATGAGTTTCCTCTTAGGCAGAGTTTTCTCACAAAGATAGTAAAGCTGACGTCCCAAGGTCTTGAAGGAGGCCCTAGCTGCAAGTTCGCACGGTTGTAGGCTTTGTTAAATTTGAACAGTGTAACTTCTATTCTTATTTTAATAAATACTTTTGTACCTATATCCTTTTGTGTAATCAAATACACACACACACACACACACACACACACACACACACACCCCATGACTTTCTGAGTGATATGAACTTCCAGTGCTGTAAAATATGGCTCCTCCCTGAAAAACAGAATGAACTAGTATTGATCCATTACTAACCTGGTGAGGAAACTTGCTAACCCTAAGACAAGCAGCACGAGGTAATGAGCACATGCAAAAAAGTGAGGACGAAGCTCGAAAGCACGAACTCCCACTGGTAGAAACAGCTACCTAATCTGTAGATCCTGGTACCAAATGCAAATGTGTGTGCAGCTCCTTGATCAAACATTATAATGAAATCAAAGCCACAGTTCTCCATACCTGCCCAGCAGGACCCTCAGCCGCACACATCTATCCTGTGGCCACAGCCCAGCGAGCCAAGTGGAAGCCTCAGACCCTCGGGATGCTCTGCGTGCCATGAGTGGGATGCTCGTGGCCTAGCTGTGGTCTGTGCTGAGTTTGAAGAGAATTCAGAAGTCTGGACTCCAAGTCAGCCAGCCTGCCTGTCTTCCCCCACCCAGTACCCGGGTTGAGCTCAGCCCCTTCGCATGGAGCTGCACCCACAGCCCCTTTTTATTTTTTAGACGTCCAGCCTCACTAAATCAGTAAGCTGCGCAGATGGCTCCAAACTTGCGATCTTCCTGCTTCAGCTTCCTACGGTGCCGCCACCTCAGGCTCAGTCAGCTAATGTTTAATTATGGTCCTTTCAAGTTGTCCAAAACCACTTCAGGGAGCATAGAACTCATGTTGGGGCAGGTGACAGCGTTGAATCAGCCTGCCAGCCCTTCCTCTGGGGGCTGCCCTGGAGCCAGCGGGTCTGGGTCTTAGGGGATAGTCCCAAGAAGCCCTCCTCCTCAGCAGTTCGCTCTCAAAGTGCTAACCGGCTGCTCTCAGAACTTCTTATCATGGAAAATCTCTCATGGAGTAGGGGACAATTGATGAAAACAAAGACAACCTCTGGCGCCTGCTTTCCTTTGGCCACTGTGTGAGAGGTGGCCTGAGAAATCGCTCTCTCAGTTCCCCATTATGGCAGCATCAGGGCTTTAATGCTCGCAACACCCTTCTGTAGGCTTCTGAACCTGGCTTCAAAACTCAGACTCCTGCTGCTCATATCTATGTCAGTGGTTGTCTGCACACCATTTTTCTATCTACAAAAAAGGAAATCCAGCACCTCATTCGACTATCTGAAAAGGAAGCATGTATGTAGGTATGTATGCATGTCCATATGTATGTATTTAGTACAGGGCCTCCCTGCTGAAGCTCAGACTAGTAGTGATCCTCCTGTTTTCAGCCTCTCCAGCACTGGGATTAGACTTGCGACACCATGTCTGGATTCAGTTTCCGGCTCAGCGTGCCCAGGGGAAGGGCCATCGTGGCAGGTGGCACTGGGGATTGAACCCTGGTCCTTGCACTTACCTAAGCAGATGTTTAGTCCGCTGAGCTATCTCGCCAGCCTAAGGAGGTGCTTTTAGTATCCTGCCTTCCTCCCCTTTTCTGACCTGTCATCACCAAGCTGGACCCTAAGGAGTTTGTAAAGAGCTGGCAATCGTAACCAAGCACCATAGGGCGCAGGGCACAGAGTGCGCAGTGCACAGAGTGCTCAGCTCCTTCTTGCTCACCCGGTTCTGGGTCTTGCGGCTCAAGCTGACCTCCGCCAGGCCCGGCGGGGCTTGTCCTGAGCTCGCAAGGTGTGCGGCCTGCTCCCCACGCTCTTGATGTCCTCAGGCCAGTGTGACCATCGCGGGCTGAAGGTGGGGCAGCAGCAGGCCAGACCAGGCTGCTCTTCCAGCCGCTGCTGAGGCCGCCGTCCCTCACCAGTGCCCTGAGGCTGAGGCCCAGCGAGGTGGGCAGCCAGGCTGGGTCCTGGGGCTGCACAATGGCTTGCAGGCGGCCCCAGGAGAAGCACTGGGTTTACCAGCTAAGCACTCCTCCTTCAGAGCTACCCCTTTCAGCGTTTACCGCCCAGGGTTCCTCTACATTTACTTTGAAAATGTTTTCAGACCAACGTGGTGTGCGTCTCCTGTGATACTGAGAGCCAGGGGGATGTGGAGAGGGGAGGAAATCGAGCCCCACCTCTTGGGAAACCGCTGGCCTTGCCTGGGTTGCCTTCCCTGGGAGCCTCAGTCCCCAGACCACACGCAGCCAGACGCAGCCGCCTCCCCAGCCCGGCTCCTCCCTGGTGCACAGAACACCAGCACCCTGGGGCCTTCCCAGGGGTTGTTTTATTTGTTTTCACTGGGAACATTGTATCAAAGGCTCAATTGATCAAAAAACAAAGGGGGTTGTTGGGGAGATAGCTCCGTGGCACAGGTGCCTGCCTGGCAAGTGCAAGGTCATGAGTTCGAACCCTGGTCCTGCTAAAGGAGACGGGGGAGGCTCAGTTGAAAGAAGTCCTTCTTGGGAGACGGTTACGGTTTGTGTCTAGTTGTGCCCCTAAAGCCTCATGCAGTCACAGGGCAGGGACTTCTAGTTTGCGATTAACTGATGATTCACTGGGATTATGGGTGATCCAAGGCTGGGATTATGGGTCTGAGTACTGCTGGGATTATAGGTGTGGGTGTTACACCCAGCCTGAGGCGGAGAGACAGACTCTCTGTTGCCGTTGTTGCTGCTGCCGCTCTCCTGGCTCCTCCTGCTCTTTGCCACTACCAGGAACTTAAGCGCTCTGCCCTATGCCACTCTGCCTTGGAGCCAGCCAAATGTGGACTGACACCTCCAGTAACCGTGAGCTGAATAAACCTTTCGTGCCTCCATTTTGGGTGTCAGGTATTTCTCCTGGCAATGAGAGTAGAGTAACTAGGACAGAGACCCCCTGTCTCAGAGCAGTGTTTTCTGTCGTCTCCCTGAGTGTTTTCCTTGAATCTAGGTAGACTCCAAGAAGTTTCAATACTAGAACTCCACTACTTAGACCTTTGCTAAGCCACTGCTAGTGAAATGAATTTTACCGTTACATTCTCTCTTTTTGTGCATCATTTTAATTTTTTAAAGAAAATAAAAATTAGTAAAAAAAAAAAAAAAAAAGATACAGAATTTCACTAGGCTCACCCCACATGGTCATAGTGAATAATCTTCTTGAGGATTTGCTGCATTCTGCCGTCCATGTCTGCCGAGGCGGCGGCCGGCTGCTGCGCCAGGCTGTCCTCCATCTTGGTGATGCCCTGCTACAGCTGCCACCCCAGCACGGCAGCGCCACATGTAGCGGGCAGGCACAGCTCACGGCCTGCACTGGCACACAGCAGCCTTGTTCATGCTGCACAGGGTCCCTGACAGCTCAGTGGGCTCAGCGATGTCCCCGGCCACAACGTCCCGCTGCAGCGCCTCCCGGTCACATGTAATGATCTCTGCCATGCTCCTCCCCGGGTCGTGGTCCCTGTGGTGGGAGACACACCAAAGCCAGGAGCTGCCAGGCTCCTAGAGAATGCACTTCAGCAGAGTGCTCTTGCCCGGGGAATCACGGGCCTGGGTCCCACCCTGACAGTCACAGTGTTGCCATATGACAGAGGAAAACTGATCACAACACATGTCCATCTTAGCTACATAGTACAGTTAGCAGTGACAATACCACCAAGCATAGCCTGGCAAATGACAAATGAGTAATTATTAATTTGGTACCTTTATCCATAGGAGCAAGCTCTACAGTTACATAATGAAATCCAACATATACCCAGAGCTTGTATACCAGTGGTTCTCAACCTTTCTAATGCCGTGACCCCGCAATACAGTTCCTCATGTTGCGGTGACCCCAAACCAAAAAATAATTTTGGTGGCTATTTCAAATTACTAAGTCCAATAAATAGCATTTCACCATGGCATAGCATGGTTTTTTGGGGGTTTTTTTTGCTTTTTTTTTTTTTTTTTTTTTTTTTTTTTTTTTTTTTTTTTTTTTTTTTTTTTTTTTTTTTTTTTTTTTTTTTTTTTTTTTGCCTTTTTGAGACAGGGTCTCACTATGCAGTTCAGGCTGGCCTTGAGCTTAGTTTTGTAGCCCCAACTGGTCTCGAACTCACACCGATCCTCCTGCCTCAGCCTCCTGAGTGCTGGGATTACAGGCATGAGCCACCACACCTGGCTTCATAGCATGGTTTTAAATATGTATTTTCCAGTGGCTTTAGGTGACCCCTGTATTTTGGTCATTCAAACCCCTACCTGGGTCGCAACCCACAGGTTGTATACAATCAATTGGTCCTTGATAGATTGATTTTACCTTGTTTAGGAAGACGGTATTTAAGATGGGTAGGAAAAAAGATGAGGTAAATGAGGAGAAATAGGGTAGAAGCTAATCTGTAAGGCCAAGGACAATCACCCAAGTTTTGGGAGGCTACAGAAGAGCGCAGAAGAGAAAGAGTGAAAAAGAAAGCCAAAGAATACCGAAGCAAATCAAAAAAGAAGAAACAATTTTCATTCATATGAAAGCATCATAAAATTAAGAGAGACAGCTGAGGGCAGAAGGATGAAGAGAACAAAATACAAGTAAAGATCTCTGTTTAGTCAAAAGAAAACAA
This sequence comes from Myocastor coypus, assembly GCA_004027025.1. Taxonomy (NCBI): domain Eukaryota; kingdom Metazoa; phylum Chordata; class Mammalia; order Rodentia; family Myocastoridae; genus Myocastor; species Myocastor coypus. The sequence continues at coordinate 68,313 of PVJA010006374.1, forward strand.
ACAACAAAGCAGCCCTGTCTTGGTTACTCTCCTCTCATTACTCGGACAAAATATCCAACACCCAAAATGAAGGAAGGAAAGGTTGATGTAGCTCGCAGCTAGTGGAGGTTTCCGTCCATACTCAGCTGGCTCCAAGGCAGAGTGGCACAAGGCACAGGACAGCTGTTCATGGTGGCGGCAAAGAGCTGAGAGCAAAAAGGAGGCGCAGCTGCTCAGGCAGCTAGCCAGCCTCTCTCCCGCCTCACGCTGTACTGCAGATCACCTGCCCCAGGGTGGGGGCGGCACCCACAGCCACAGTGATCAACCACAAGCTCCAGAAGCCACCCCATAAATGCGTGAGCCTTTGGGGTACACCTATTTGGTGGGACACCTATACACAAACCATAACAAGCCCCAATCAGCCTAAAGAAAGAAAACCAATCAAATAAAGATAGAAAAATAAAAATAATAAAATTCCTCCGGTACCCACAGTTCGGTGGCAGGGTCCACATCAGCTCCCCCAGTGTGCTGTGTAACCCAGCCAGCTTTGCAGTAGCGTTTGTGCTGGCACGGATCTCAGCCTCTGATGTGGGGGCTGGGGTTGGGCTTCAGAACAGCGTTTTGGATGCCTGCTTCTGCTTACTGGGTTGGTCTCTGGCACTGTCCCTGCAGCTGCAGTGCCCTGCGGTAGGGAGAACCTGGGGCTGCTTCCGGACCGTGTGCAGCTGGCTCCCCCCAGGCCTTGGCCAGCTTCTTCAGTTCCCCACAGCTAGCTCCTCTCCCTCATTGGTCCCCAGGCAGGGGAGCGCCCTGTCCCTCCTGCTCGCCTGTATGTGGCACCGGGTCGAGGCTGCTCTGCTGGTCACAGACCCGGGACATGCTTCCAGTCCTTTGTATCTAGGGCTCAGAGTGACTCTCAGCTGCCAGCTGAGTGGAGTCCGGGTGCGCCAGCTCCTACCTCTCAGCAGACTCTGCCCTAGCCTGCTTCCCGACTAATGGGCCAGGATGGCTCTTCCTTTAATCCTCTCTGACTTCAGCGGTGAAGTGACCCAGAACTCTTCTGTTGCTGGAGTTTGCCCTGATCTTTTGAAGTAGAACAGTGCCCCTCCCGCCCACTTCTGCGTCCTGCAGCACAGCGCCAGCTCATCTCACTCACCACTGCCGGCTTTGTCTGGCCCCTCAGGACGCAGTGTTCCCCACTGCCCTGGGCCACAGCAAGCTTGAGGAAACCAATTTAATTCCCAGAATGAAATCATTTGGAGCAAGAAATTATACTTGGTAACATTATTCTATTGCCTTAGAAACTAATTATCTTTTGAAATATAGGCATTGGCCCATATCTTTAATCTAACATCAGAATAAAATTTAAATTGTTTACCATTACATCTTACAGAATTGAATCAAGAAAATGCAGTATACAGTGGACCTCACTCCTACAACATCTGTTTCGAAGTCTGATTCAAGTGTAGGATTTCCCCAGGGACATGGATAGAAGTCAGGCAAGGAAAGGAAGGTAATGGGGACCCCTGGGCCCTGAAGGGAAGCAGCTCTATGCTACATATGGCTTCAGCACACCAAGGCTGTCCCCGCTGCACAGCTAGACACGGACTGCAGAGTGGGAGGGAGAGAGGAGGCACGTGTTTTTGGGTAGGAATCGAGCTTCTTCTGCCTGTGTCCAGAGAGGAAGCTTGACGTGGCTTGAATCTCAGCCTTAGGACCGACAGCCGAGCGTTATGGCACCAGCAGGAAGAGTGAGTGTACTACGACTCTTCCCATAAATGTAAAAAATATGGGAATATGCTACGTAAATGGAAAGGCAGACAGACAGTGGAGTCCCTTGATACATATCAAATCCCAGGAGCCACGGATTATGTTAAAATAAAAATGCCCACAGGAAAGGTAAATGACACTAACACTAAAAACACCAAAAAGGGAGTTTGGCAGGAACAATATTTAAAGCTTATCTCAATAAGTGAACAAGAAGACTACATACAAAAATCTGTTTCAAAATGTTTCCTGGGACTGAGGAGATAGCTCCATGGCACAAGTGCCTGCCTGGCAAGTGCAAGGTTGTGAGTTTCAACTGTGGCCCTGAAAAAAAAAAAAAAAAAAGCAAAATGTTTCCTTAGGTGGATGTGGTAGAGTGCCTACTAATGAAATGAGGGAGGCCCTGGGTCACCATCCCTGAACCACAGACCACACTCACCAAGCAGCCAAACCAACCAAGCCAAGCCAAGCCAAGCCAAACTATGATGTGTTTTGGTATGACCAACTCTTGCATAGAAAGGTGGGAGGAAGTTAGTAGAATTATAGTTTTAGGTGATATGGGTATCTTTGGAGAAAACAAACAAAGTAGATCAAAGAGGGGGTGTATGTGTGGGTTGAACCAGGGACTCATGCATACCATCTCCAACTGGCTTAGTTACTTTTTACTCATTGCTGGGACAAATACCCGACACCCAAAATGAAGGAAGGAAAGGTTTATTTAGCTCACAGTTTGTGGAGGTTTCAGTCCATATTGAGCTGGTCCAAGGCTGAGTGAAACAGGGCAGAGAGCATCCAGTTTATGGTGGTGGAACAGCAACAATGGTGACAGAGGCCATGGAATACCAGGGGAGCAGAGAGCAGCAGCACAAGTCTGTCTCTCCGTCTCTCTTTATATTACATTCAGGCTCTCTGCCTCAGCCTATTTGCCTTAGGCTACACCCATAATCCCATAAGTACTTAAAACACAGTCCCAGGGATCATGGATCAAGTTTCAAACTCTAGATCAGTACTAAGCCACATAATCCCAGTGGATCATGGATCAAGTCTCAATCTGTAGAAGTCCCTGCCCCATGACTGCATGAGGCTTTGGAGGGACAACTAGACATGAACTGTAACACCAACCCTTAAAGAGCTACATGTAAAACCCCCTTTTATGAAGCCCTTAGGAGGAATACAGGAGGTATAGTAGTGAGCTGTCCTGTGGCCGGGATGCAGAACCGGACACCTACAACTGATAGAGGGGTTCGTATGTCAGAGAAAATCTGGAACCAGAACCAGTGTGGATCACCCCAAGTCCTGGCTTCTCTAATGCTTTTACTGTTTACTCTGCGAGGGTCAAATCCAAATAAAAATCAAACACTTTTGGAAGTTTTACACATCCAGCCATATTACTGGTACCTCTTTCCCAAAGTAATAGTACTTTTAAGGGTTTTGAGGTAATCCCATGAGAATCAAAGGCAAGCTCACCCAAAATTCCTCGTCAATAAATCTTCACAGTGATGGGTGGAAGTTGGTTAACTTTTTTTTTTTTTTTTTTTTTGGTCTTTTTGAGACAGGGTCTCACTATGCAGCTCAGGCTGGCCTTGAGCTCATTTTTGTAGCCCAGGCTGGTCCCAAACTCGCACTGATCCTCCTGCCTCAGCCTCCCGAGTGCTGGGATTACAGGCGTGCACCACCATGCCCCGCAAGGAAGTTGGTTAACTTTTGAAGCACTTGGATCTCCCCGTTTTTTCCCGTCAGACCTTAGCAGTTTTACCAATCAAAATAAACAAAATCAATTTTGATAAAAGCATAGGAAGAGCAGGCACCCATGAGAGTTGTGGCCTTCACATTTATTTCTTTTACTTACCTAGACTTGCTTCAGAACGAGGGCATCAGCATGGTGTTGGGGTTGATCATTCAGCGAGTTGATCATTGTGGCTTTTGGGCCATCAGTACTTCCTGAGCCTTTGGGACCTTCCCAAGCGGGGAGCATGAAGCGCTTTGTACTGAACAGAGTAAAGATGGCAGAGTGAAAGCAGCCCTGCCTGGTAGCATGGTGCTGTGGCCCTGACTTGTTTGGGTCCAACTTTCTCTTTCACAACGTAGAGACGTAACTGCCTTTGGGACCAAGGGCCAATGACTAGAAGATTCTCTAGCCTTCTTGACTAAAGTCACACTGCTATCTGGGAAGCAGAAAGAGTTTGAATGGGACAATGGGAAACTAATTAGAAGCAAGCGGGACCCTCAAGGAAAGGAGCAAGGACAGATGACCGAGGCCCCCATGTCTAGAAGTTTGGGTCGTTGTGTATTATGTGGAAAGGCGTTACAAGAAGGACCTGGGCAGAACAAAGTGGAGCAATGGTCCTACCACCAGCACACCTTGTTGGGGCCATTACTGTCCAGCTGTACTTCTGCAAGTCATGGAGAAAATCACCTCAGAGGTGTTTTTTACTGTAAGTAAAGGCCTCAGGCAAATTCCTTTCTGGATGCCACCATGGTCCAAGTTTTTTTCTCCTTCAACAATTACAGTCTCCCCGAAGAAATCACTACCCATTTCCCATATTCAATTCAGCCTTTCTCTCAGGGAAGTAAGTCTATATCATCTTGGCCAGGCTTAGGCTTCTAGGAAGCTGCAGTTTATGGAAGCAGACGCTGACAGACGTGTTCTGGTCCTAAGGCTATGCAGCAAGTCTTGTTTCTCGTCTCAGGATTGCCGTGGATTGGTGAGGAGATGGGAGTGGAGGTGCGGCATTTCCATGCAATCTTGCTGGGTTAGTTCAGTTTTTGTCAAGATATCTCTATGTTGGTCACTTTCCTATCCCTGGGACAAAGTACTTGACCTCTGCCACTTAAGGGAGGGTTATTTGGCTCATAGTTCCAGAGGGGTCAGTCTGTGGTCAGTTGGCTCTGAGGAAGAAAAATGGCCTGGGAGGGGCGTCTGTTGGAGGGCTCATTTAGAGCCACCAGGAGGCAAAGGACAAAAGTAGAGCATATACCCTTTCAGGTCTCACCCCAGGGATCCCCTCTTCCAACCAGGGTTTGCTTTTAACAGCATGTTCGTATGCCGCCAGCCTGCCGCTTTCCTCATCTTCTGGCAGGAGAAAGTGGGTTTATTGAGGTATTTGAGGTATTTGTTGACATACATGGCATTTCTGAGGGCTCTCCAGCTGCTAGCTTAGGATATGTGAGACTTAGGTAGAAAACCAGGGAGCCTGACATCGAGTCACATGTGAGTCCTGGGACCTCAGTCCTCTCTACCTCCTCTTCACTTCCACAGTCACCTTGTATTTGCTTTATAAATAATTTCCAGGGTATTTAAGATCTTAGTGAATGAGCAGACTAAGGGGAGATGAATCTTTCTCATTTTTTCTAGAACCAGAAACCCAGTGGAAAATCTTGCTTTATCCCTGGGTAACCAACTCTCTCTACTGGAAGGAATGGAGGCATTTCTCCAGCAAAACACAGAATCTAGAAACACTTGTAATGTTGAGGGACGCCCTTCCCCAAATAACTCTGTTTTACTGTCGCCCACTGTGCTACAGCTCAGTAGCTGAGGGACAAGGAAGGAAGGACAGGGGAACCAGCAGACAGGCAGGCGAAATCTCCCTCCTTTCCTCCCTCCCTCCCTCCCTCCCTCCTTTCCTC